>QEOT01005837.1:155357-213829 GCA_003123785.1 Pterocarya stenoptera
AACCCTATTTTATTTTATTTTTCCAAAATCTTGTTTGGGAATTTTTTTTCCTACACCCTAAACCTTATTTTTTTAAAGCCTAAGTTTAATTTTAGTCTTTGTTTTAACCCCAAGTTTTATTTATTTATGGATTTTATGGTTTTAAAACTAAGCTTAATTGTTAGTATTGATTACTCACAATTACTAATTTACTACTCATGTCTAGTATTAACTCATTGAACTATGAGTATATCTAATGATTAATTATGCGCTGTTTATGACTATAAACAATCACTCTATATATAAAATCACACACCATTTTTCTAATTATATGTTATTATAATAGACTATTTACATATTACTCACTATTAGCTAATCAAGTATATTATTTCTATACTCGACTATGTATAGTAATACTATGGTATGCACATATACTGGACTATTAGTCTATTAATATTATAGTATAAATATATTATTTTATAATAATTAACACATACTAGTATAGTATTGTATTTAACTATATAAGTTATAGACTATCAATATAAGTATATATGATCACTATATAATAGATATTTTTTTATAACCTATGTATACTAATATCAGAGTTGGAGGCGGATGTCAACGCGGAGTTGGAGGCTAAAGTTTGAGGTGGAGGTCGGAGTCGTCAGCTTCGACTAAAAATACAAAAGCAAAACCTCAAACTCTTACTCTATTTTATCGGAGTTTTGACTCTAATAGTACAGAGTTGATACCGGAGTTAGATTTTTAGAGTTTTACGCAACCCTAATAAAAGCAATCAAGAGCCAAGTGAAAAAGATTGGACTCAAGTTATCAATTTGTCACTTTGCACAGCTCACGACTTGTTCAGGGCACTAACTTAGGCATAAAACTTTCACCACCGATACTCGATGTCAACAAGTTGTTGATCAGCCTAATGCATTATTCTTGTAGGTTCATCTTAATCGAGTCCTATGGTGAAGTCAATCCGTAACAAACAATATAAGCTCTGTTTGGATACAGAAACGGTTTCATTTCATCTCATCATTATAACTTTTTTAAATTTGTACACAAAATATAATAAACAATTCAACTTTTTCAAATCTCAAAATAATAATAATAATTCTAATAATATTTTATTCAACTTTCATCTAAAACCATCTCATTATCCAAACGGGGCCAAGACCAAGGAGGACTAAATTTGTTTAATATAAACAAACTACTTGATATTCCCTTGATAGTATAGGAGAGTACGTACAATTAATTATCCATTAATTTGGAGCGAACTAAGGGATTTTAATAAGTTAGAATACAATGAGATAGGAAACTTTGGCTAAAAACCCCCTATGCATGAGTACTTAGATTTAGGTTATTGTATTTTTTAAGAAATAATAATAATAATCACTTGTGATATGAATTCATAAGAATGATGATCATCTTTTAATTTTTCCATCAATCAATGAAAATTAAAAAATGTAGTCGAATCATATCTTGTCATGTGACAATTTTAACCTTTTTTTAAGAATCTAATTGAATTTTTAGAAACACATAAACAATTTTGTTAAATAAAAAAATGATTTTATATTTCAAAAGAAAGAAAGAAAAAATAGTGAAGGTTACCATGCCACAACAAGTGGCAATGGCTCGAAGACCATATTGTAGCCACCGTGGGTAGCTAGAACAAGGGCATCTCTGCGGTGGTTGGATTCTAACCACCATAGGGTGGCTAGCTAAGATTTAGCCACCTCAAGTGAGAGCTGGAAACCAATCGCTTGACCATTATGTGGGTGGCCCAAGATCTAGCCACCACATGGTGGCAAAGATTGGACGACCCACTTGGTGGGCGAGGAAGGTGGCCCGATTTGTCCATGGTGGCTCGGTAGCTCGATTTGGCCACCCAATGGTAGCCATAACCCAACCATCACTAGTCATCTTTGTGGTGGCTAGAACATGAACACACACCAATTTTTTAATTTTTAATTTTTAAATATAAAATCTGTTTTAGTTATATATTTCTTAAAAGAAATATTCAAATTGACAGGTTGTATTTTGTGATCCTACCAGTGTTTTTGGCTAATGTTGATGGACGAAAAATTAACTGTGGATTCTCTTTTTAATAAACTCATACCACAAGGGGGTATTGGATTTTTTTAATAAAAATACTCAAGATCCTAAACTTAAGTACCAAGTGACATGGGGGTATTGGATCAAGATGACCTAGCATTTATAAGGTTGCCTAGGAAGCTTAACTCAAAAGTGAAAGCCAGAAAGCAATTTAACAACGAGAATGCTAAGAAGGGGATAAAATATCTCAGGCTTAGATAAAAAGTCCAGCCCAAGGGTCCCAACTAGAAGACAACATAAGGAGAGAGGAAGAAGAGAGAATGATAGGACATAGGCTGAGGAAGGAAAGGATGTCAGGAGAAAAAGTGAAGATGTGACATGAAACAATGGAAGGGTAGAGGATGAAAGAGGCTTCTTCTAGATGATTTGGGGGGAGTTCGAAGACGGTTTCAACTTCTTCAACCTCATGACCAGAGCACCAATGACTAAGACACTTCTAAAAGATAGAATTCTGATCTTCATTGTACAATGAGGACGAGAGACCAAGAGAGATTGTAAAACAATCACATTATAGTGGATTCTCTCCTCTCCAAAACCCCCGTGGAAGTAGGAATTATGCTGAACCACATAAATCTGTATGTTTTCGTCTCTTTATTTTCTTTGTATTTACTTATTGCTCACTATCATGGATGTACGCACGAACATCATACGATCGTACTGAACCGCCGTTGGGGGCTCCACACAACACCGAGCTGGGCCCAAATAGTCTCAACGGGCCAAAAATGACTCTTTCTCTCCTTTTGACTTGTTGCGCTATTTTTTGGCGTTAACAAGAAGGAAAAGGACAAGATAAAGACAGGTTTTTTTAGAAGACGACAAGAAAAATAGAAGACAACATCTATGATTTTTTTCAAAATGGAAAAAAATAAAGAAAATCTTATTATAGTTATGTAATCTGTCTTTGAAAGGTACTTCAAGAAAAATTAGATGACTCCATCTATGATTTTTTAGGGTGCTGCTACACCGAGACTCTCCACCTAGAGTCTTCACTGAGAAAGCCAAAATCTTTTTCTTTTTTTTTGTTAAATCTTTTTTCAAATATTTTTTTTTAATCTCCTTAAACATTTAAAAAAAATAAAAAAACTCATTAAAAAAAATACTTCCTTAACCATTAAGAAAAAAAGAAAAGAAAAGAAAAGTTAATCGGTGGAGACTCTGTGGAGAGTTTCGGTGGGACTATCATTTTCATTTTTTTAATGAAAATAAAAATAGACATTGGTTACCCTTGTTATATTTGCAATGTAATCTTCTTTTGAAGGTACTACAATTATTAGCTCACCTAGTTTTTAAGGAAGTCTCCTAACCTTAGTTATGGAGCAATTATTTATAACTAGAATTGTGTGTGTTGGTTTGATTTTCATAGGGAAATGGAGAATTTAATCAATTACGGGCAAGACCACCACAAACTGCATAAAAAAAAAAAAAAAAAACTGATAATGTTAAAAGTGATTGCCAATAGACTGAAAAAAGTGCTCCCTTTTATTATTTTTTATTCTCAATATGCTTTGTACCTAGGAGACTAATAACTGATAATGTCCTTGTTGTATATGAGTTAATATATTATTTGAGGAAGAAAAGAATGGGGAAGACAAGATATGTCTCTGAAATTAGACATGAGTAAGGCTTATGATAGGGTCGAATGAGAGTTTTTGGAGAAGATAGTGCAGAAGCTTGGTGTTGATAGTAGACTTGTCCACTTCATTATGAGATGTGTTCAATCTGTTTCATTTTCTATGCTGATTAATGGGGTGCCAAATGGTCCTATCATTCCTAGCAGAGGATTGAGGTAAGGGGATCCTCTATTCCCATAGCTATTCCTATTGTGCACTGAGAGGCTTATAAGCCTGTTGAATGAAGTTGAAAGAAATTAAGCAGTGTTGGGTCTTAAAAAAAAAAGCAGTGTTGGGTCTTAGAATCTACAGAGGAGCACCTAGAATAAATCATCTTCTTTTTGCAGATGATAGTGTTATTTTCTATAAGGCATATGCTATTACAAATAGAAACATTCAAACTTTGTTGAGTCAGTATGAGCTTGCATCTGGTCAGAAAATAAATAAAGAAAAAAATGCTATGGTCTTCAACATAAATGTAATAAAAGGAACTCAGAGAGAAATTATGTCAATGTGGGGTGCAAACTGTATTCAACAGTATGAAAAATATCTAGGATTACCGTAGTAGTTGGTAGATTAGAGCCAAAATCTTTTGCTGAAACTAAACAAAGAGTTTTCCAAAAGCTTCAGAGCTAGAAGAACAACTGTTATCCCAGGGAGGAAAGGAGGTATTTATAAAAGCAATGGTACTTTCTATTCCCACTTATGCAATAAGTTACTTTAAACTACCAAGTAATTTATGCAATGAATTGGAGAGTATGATGGCATGGTTTTGGTGGGGATAGAAAAGAAATGAGAGAATAGTGCATTGGATTAGTTAGGAACACATGTGTGAGTCCAAATTCAGAGGAGGAATGGGTTTTAAAGATCTGAGGGTATTTAACATGGCTCTTTTGGCTAAACAAGGGTGGAGAATCTTGCAAAATGAAGGTTGTAACAGCCCGCTAGAAATTCATTGGTGGAATTTCTATTGACTTTAGGAACCTCGTGAAAACCCTATAAGTTTTCACGAATCGACCAATCGTGCAGGTTTTAGTCTATTAACATAGTTAGTGTTATCACTCACTACGGTGCTAGATATATGAGTTTAATTATTTGAGATAGTTAGAAGTGTCAGAATGTGTTATGGTCTACGCCATTAGACTCAGTTGAATATTTAGGATTTTATGGCCTATTATCCCATTTTCATAATTTCGGACGAAACACCTGTTTGAAACTGTGATTTTATTTTTAGGGGTACTTCGGGGTTGAATTTCGGTAAACGATTTTCACTATAGGTTAATATGAATATTTAGGATTTTTCAGTACTAAGTTTATTATATATATTTTTGGAGTGAATAGTAACCTCGATAAGCGCACCAAGTGCAGTGTTTTCAAAATCACAGTGTGGAATGTCCAAATTAGGTTAGAGAAGTTTTATTTGGATACTTGGCAAGATCTTAGCCACACTTAGTGAATAGTATTAGACACTTGGCTCAAAGAGGAACCATGAGTTGGATTATGGAGGAATCAAAGTGTGAGATCATGCCACCTAAGCGAAACCGTATTCTTTTTCATCTGATAAAACGAATTTTGTGCTAGATCAAAGAGAGTTTCAACCCTAGTGAAACCCTAAATGGTTGGAATTCAATTGAAACCCCAAAAGCTTGGTTGAAACCGAAACCCTAACCGGTTTCCCCAAACCCTAAAGTTGCTCCAAACCCTTTTTGATCCGATTTCTAGCATTGTGTTTAATCACTTGATTAAATCATTTCCACATGCTATTAATTTCTCAAATTATTGTTATGACATCATTATCCAACCTTTTAAACCTTGGAATTTGATTGGGCCAAGAAAAATTGGATTTGGGCTTGATAGCATCTCAAACCCTAATCAAACCCCCTTTAAACCCCAAATTGAAGCCCACTTGGTTAAGGTCCACCAAGACCCACTAATTTGACCACCTTGGCAAAGCTTCTTGAAGAAGTTTTTCCTCCCCCTTTTGGCAGGCCATCCACTAGCCTTGGCTGCCCCAAATAGTTCCTTGATGTAAGGGATTGACCCACCTCACAACACCCCTTCTAGAAGGCAGCTGCAGCAGCCCACTCCCCCTCCACTTTATGTCACATAGCCACCTCTAATCAATGGTCATTCAAGCCCATACCTCACCCTTCAGATGTCTAGAGGCATGCAAGGCACACTTTATTTCATTGCATCACTTTTCACCTCGTTCTTAGAGAGAAACTCAAAGACGCTCTCTCGGGCAGATTTCTGGGCCATTTTGCGTGGCACTTTTAGACCCCTTTTAGGTATTTTTGCATGATTACTCCTTCATAACAGTTGTTCCTCTTTAAGTCTAGTTTCCGTGGATATATTATTTGTTTCGTTCCATTCTCATTTTATTGGTCAAAAGTATTTTTAACCATAGAAAGGTAATTCTGGGCGTGAAACTGGAGAGTATGTTATGTTTTGGAGTTTTTGATCAAGCTAATGGACATATATTGGTCCGAAAAGTTTATGGAGTGTTGTTAGAATGTTTTTACGAATTTTCATTGAGGTTTTATTGCATGACTAAAGCTTTTGATGATAGATTTCCTTAGATCTAGAAACTTGAAAACTGGAAGTGGAAAAACAGTTTCTGTTTTGGAAAAGTTTGAATATTTCGTGGTTTAATCTTACTCCAAAGGCTTTGATATTTTTATGTGATGATTCTAAGTCTCTTATTTTCATTTTAGGATGTTATTTTGAAGATATTTAGTATTAGTTCCAAAGATATGATTTTTCTATGCAAGAGGATTTTTGTTAGGCCTAAGATTTGATGTTGTTGAGTTAGATTCATGTTTTATTGAGTTTTAGCCATGTGATTTTAAGTTTTATGGTTGGATCTTCTTTAGGACACATTCTTAAACCATGTGATGTTTTAGTTTGAAGATCACATGTCTTTAAGCCATGGATCAAGAGATTTATCAAAGCTAGTTTAGAGAAAAGTTTCTGTTTTTGGACTAAGTGTAAAACCAAAAATTCCAAGTGTTGTTTTGTGATTTTTGATGACTTTTGTTTGATGATTTAATGTATGGTTTATCTTAGGATGATGTTGTGAATATGTTAGAAGTAAGATTTGATTTTTTTGGAATTCTTGGAGATGTTTTTATTAAGGTTAAAATTTGTGATTTAAGGGTTTGCTTTTATTAAAAGTTTGGATCTCTTTGCAAAAGGTTTGGTGTTGATGATTAGCTTTTTCCTAATAGATATTTTAAGTGTATTTTAAACTTAGGATGGAAAGATATTTGTTGCAAAAAATTTGATTTGATCTTGAGTTTTTAAAATTTGAAGGAATTGCAAAAAAATCAAGGGAAATATAGCCTATGTAAGTTTCGGACCTATAGAGTTTTAACAGTTGTGTTTAGTTTTAATTTTTTCTAAGTTGATATTTGAGTTTAGGATAAAATTTACATAAGGAATGTAAATTTTGGTAATTTTTGGGCTTAGGATGTGAAATCCTTAAGTTAGGGGTAAAATGGTCATTTTCCCACATGTAAAGGGTAAAATGGTAATTTTACTCTAAGTTGTCTCTTTTCACATTTCTAATTGTTAGTAATTAAATTTCTAACTTTTAGAATACCCTCTTACAGCTCCTCATGTTTCGCAATTTATTCTCATAGAACGCGACGATCGAGGTAAGTTAGCTCTTAACTTACTATTAGTTTACTATGTATATGTGATGGGTAAGGAAACTACAGTTTATGTTTTTCTGTTGTTATATATGCCATGTCATTACATGTTTATCTGTTACACGAATTATTCTGTCAAGAAATACTTATCTGTTACATAATATATTCTATCACATGTTACTAACTGTTGCAAGTATGTCACATTATGTATGCCATCTGTTACATGAGTGTCATGTCACGTAATATTTATTGTCATATGTTATGCTATGTTACGAAATATTTACTGTCACATGTTATGCCATGTTACGAAATATTGTCTGTTATATGTTATGTCATGTTATAAAATATTATCTATTACACGTATGCCATGTTATGAAATGTTGTCTATTACACTCATGTCCCAAAGTATGTCATGTCAGTCATCTTACGTTCATGTCATGTTACGCTATGTCAGGACTTCTGTCTTTTCGTATTCATGTCATCTTGTCTTGACAGTCTTGTTAAGTTATTCATGTCAATCACGACCCTAAACATTAAGATGGGATAATATCCTGGTGGAATTCCTTTGTTCACGCTGGAGTGTTTAAATAGGTGTGAAATTCCTTGAGTTGACGAAGTACAGTTAAAAGGTTGTGAATAGGGCCTAACTAGTTGGTCACCGGAGCGCGCTAGGCACTAACGCCGATGGAGCCATACTTTATTTTACGCGTGTCCACAACAAGTGTGGTGTGAACAATTCATGGAGCCACAACAATTGTGGAGCATGAAGTATGGGGCCACAACAAATGTGGAGCATACACTACGTGAGACACAGCAATTGTGACACGTAGAATACGTGGGGCCACAACAACTGTGGAGTATGTATTAACGCACTCACAGCTGGTATAGATACCTGTATTGTGATGCGGTAATCGATAGGGACACAAGACTCAAGGGGACCCGTGTAGCACCCATATGGTCATTTAAACGATAAGTCTGTTGAATAAGATTTCAAGTTCATGTATTTCATGTTCAAGTCATATTTCACGTTATGTTATGTTCAAGTTTACGTACATGTCAAGTTTCAAGTTTATGTCACGTTCATGCTATGTTTCAAGTCCATGTTATGTTGCAAGTTCACGTTCATGTCAGGTTATGTTCATGTTCATGTTACGTTCAAGTTCACGTTTATATTATGTTATGCTCAGGTTCATGTTATTTTTAAGTTCATATTCAAATTATGTATATTCACGTTCATACTATGTTTCAAGTCCATGTTATGTTTCAGGTTCACGTTCATGTTATGTTGCTAGTCTATGTTGTGTTTTAAGTTTACGTACATGCTATGTCATGTCAAGCTAAGTTTCAGTTTCAGTTCAAGTTATGTCAACTCATACCATGTTCTGTCAAGTCATGTTATGCTTATTATTTCACGCCATGTTATGTCAAGTTATGCTATGTAACACCCCGTATTTTAATGTATTTTAATGAAGGATTATTTTAATTAATTTAATGATTGATTCTCTAGTTTTAGGATTTTGGGAGTTTTAAAATATTATTTTATAATATTTTTATTGGGCTTTCTCCTTATTAATTATTATTTCAGATTTAAATTGATCTTTGATTTAAATTGGTTCGTTTATGGGTTTTAAAATTATTGTTGTTTTATTTAAAGCATTTCACTGCGTTTAATTTATTTTAATTAGTGTTATGCAATTTAATTGCCTTTTATTTTAAAGTATGTTATTGTTGGAGTTTAACATTTATTTTAATTAGTTTTGAGTTTATTTTGTTTTATTTAATTTACTGGTTTAAAAATAATGTTTTGAGGATCAGTTGTGACTCGAAAGTGGTGAGGATTGGACCTCATTTCTTTTCCCCTATCTTTTCTTTTTCCTCTTTCCTTTTTCTCTTCCTTTTCTTTTCTTTTCTTTTTTTTTTTCTTCTTCCCCGTCGGACCACCCAGCCCCCGCGTCACTCTCTCTCTCCTCTCTCTCACGTCCGATCGAGTTTAAGCCACCTGCGCCGCCTCCGGCCGGCCGTGGCCCTCACCGCCGGCACCACCGGCTTCCCCACCTGCCGGCGACCTACCCCTCCAAATCTCAGCCCACGCCGCGCCGCCGTTAGCCTCCGAGAGCCGTGCGAAGCCGTAGGCTTCTCCTCGCCGTTCCGCCGCCGTCCGGCCACCATTGGCCACCATTTCTTCACCACTTCTTCACCGGCCCAATACCAAGCTTTTCCACCCAAACCCAGCCCCGATCCGTCGCCGGAGCCGCCCGTGCGAGCTCCATTTCCGATTTGCTATTCTCGGCCTTAAACCACCATTTCGGCCGCCACCCACGGCCAACTTTCACTACCATTAGCTTCACCGACCTCAATAGGCCCTACCCTATCAATTTCAAGTCTTCGTTTGACTCCGTGCAAATTTGGGTTTACAGTGTATTCGGCCACAGTGTTTTTACACTGTGGAGTTGCTGATTTGGTGCTTCCAGTTCCTCCGTGATCCTCCGTAAATTATTTTAAAGCACTGTAAGTATTTCTCCAAAAGACTTTTAAGACTTTAATATATTTTTGCACTAACTTGTTTTATAAACTGTGAATTGGTTATCTGATTGAGCTGATAACTGTTGGTTGTTGATTTCATGGCATTGTGCACGCATGCGTGGGTGCGTGTGTGTTTTATAAAATTATATTTAAGGCTTTTTGGGTGCGTGTGTATCACCCCCAAGCCGAGATGGGATATTATCTCGGTGGAGCTCCTCTGGACACTCGGGAGCGGAATATACTGAGTGTCGTCCCCTGGGGCTTTTGCCCGGGACTTGGACGAGATGGTAGCGCTCTCGATCCGACTCCGTGACTCCTCGGGCTGGCGGGGGTCAGAGGATGCCTGGCTATGTACGCGGTGGGCGCGGAACTGGGCATCACTCATGTATCACTTGCACGGTCGTTACCCGTGGGGTGAAGATGGGAAGCCAGAGTATGTGGATGGTCCCTAGGGGAGGCCATGGTGCATACGGTTAAAATTGGAATTAAAGGAATTATTCCTGGATTTGTTAATCAATGCCAAATGGTGTTTTTGGCGTGAGTGAGAAAATTGTGTTTTTGAGAAATGTGTTTTTCTCGGGTTTTTACGCTTGGGTCATCATGAGCATGCATAGAGTTGGTTGTTTAAATATATTTATTGTCTTTGAGTTTTCTGGGTTTTACTTACCTGCGGTTCCATTTTTGTGGAACTGTAGATTTCGATGCAGGTTTTGATGAGGCAGAGCCCGAGGATGCGGCTCCGCCTGAGGAGTAGGGACATGGCTATTTTTGTGTTGAAGATCATTTCTGTTTTTGTTTATTGTATTTTATTTGACTTGAAGCTGTTTTGTAAACAAAATTGTATTATGTTGACATGTGGATTTTCAGTACTCTGATATTGTATTAAACTCTGGTACTTAGTTATTTGACTTTACCGTTCCGCTGCGTATTTTATTGTACACGTGTTGCATTGCACACACTCAGCACATGTCGATGGGGTGCGTGACCGTGTTGTCATCATCCCGGGTGTCTCGATTTCCGTGTGTGTCCGTACATGGAAGTTGGGGGCGCCACAGGTGGTATCAGAGCGGTTTGGCTCTGGGTAAAGCCACGTGTCCCTTAGGTGAAGTACCAGAATCTTTTTTAAGCTTGATTTGAAGTAGTTTTGAAGTTATTTCTTTTTATATGATGTGTTGTTTTATTTGTTTTATTTGTTTAATTGGTTTTGTTTTGCGTTCTAATCGGAACTAAAGGGTGGTTGAGGTTTATGCTTTGACAGAAAATGGTTAGGCCAAGGAGACAAGATAAGGAACCTATAGAGGAATCATCTCAAGGCGAGATTGATAATGCCATTGCTAGAGCCTTGACTAGAATGGCAGACCTCTTTCACCAGAATGTCAGACCGCCACCAGTTGATCAAAACTTGGTTATGCAAGTGGGGTGTTCTTATGAGAGGTTTCTCAAGCACAGGACCCCTATGTTCTTTGGTGTTGAAGATCCTCTCCAAGCTGAAGGATGGATCAACGGGATTGAGAGGACCTTTGAGATTTGTGGGTGCACTGAAGCTCAACAAATTCTGTATGCCAGTTATTTGTTGCAAGGAGAAGCAGCAAATTGGTGGAGGGCGAAGCGGAACCTCCTGGAAAGAGAGTTTGGATCCTTAGCCGCGGTGTCGTGGCAGCGTTTCAAGAAGGAGTTTGATGATCGGTTTTTCCCTCCTGCCGTAAGAAGACAAAAAGCTCGGGAATTCAATAATCTGGTTCAGGGGAATATGACGGTGGACCAGTATTCACGTGCTTTCTTGGAGCTCGGGCGTTTTGCGCCCCATCTTGTTGCCACTGAAGAGTTGCAAGTTGAGCGTTTTCAAGAAGGTCTGCGTCCTGAGATACGCAAATTCGTGATTTGTCAGCGAGCTACTTCTCTCCATGAGTTGATTGATCTGGCTTCTATGGTGGAGCGAGAGAATAGTTTGGCTATAAGCTCTCCTCCAGGCCAGAAGAGGAGGAGTTTTGCTGGAGAAGGTAGCAGTTCTGGGTCTCCACAGAAGTTTGTTCAGAGGATTGGGTCTCGATCTCAGGCAGCTCCTGGGGTACGTATGGGAGGTCGAGCTCCAGTTTGCCCCAGATGTAATAGAGCTCACGAGGGTGAGTGTCAACCGGGTGGAATTCGATGTTATAGATGTGGTCAGCCGGGACATCTATATCGTGAGTGCCCTAATCAAACTCAGAGAAGTCGAGGGGGCCGACGTGGTGGAGGAGCTAACCAGAGGCAAATGGTTCAAGCCAGAGTTTATTCTATGACCCCTGGAGATGTGGATTATGAGTCGCCAGCTACCCAGGATGCTGGTGTGATTACAGGTATGAGTTTAATTTAATTTTTGGATTTGGTGTTTGGTTGTTTGTTTGCTTGATTTTGTTTGGGGTGTATGTGTGCTTCAGGAAGAGTTCGTCTCTATGATTTTTATGCTTGTACGTTGTTTGATTCGGGGGCATCTCAGTCTTTTGTATCAGCCACCTTTGCGCGGTTGTGTAACTTGGTCACGGAGCCTTTACCCCAGTTTTTGGTTGTTGCTCTTCCTAATGGGGAGACGGTGTGTTGCTCCAAAATCGCTTTGGGTTGTCCTTTGGATTTTGGTGGAAGGACACTTGATGCGGATTTAATTGTTTTCCAGTTGTTGGGTTTCGATATTATTCTTGGTATGGATTGGCTGTATCGGTATTCTGCAAGTATTAATTGTAGAAACCGGATGGTTAGCTTTCAACTTCCAGATGGGGATTATTTGGAATATGTGGGAAGTAAGTTGAAGGCGAAGCCGACAATTATATCTGCAGTGCAAGCAAGGAGAGATATAGCTTGTGGAGCCGATGCATATTTGGTTCAAGTGGTGTCTGCGCCATCCGAGAAGAAGTCTTTGATGGATATTCCTGTTGTGGGAGAATTTCCAGATGTGTTTGCAGATGAGTTGCCAGGGTTGCCTCCAGTTCGTGAGTTGGAGTTTGCTATTGATTTGGAACCTGGAGCCGCTCCTGTGCACAAGGCTCCATATCGTATGGCACCAGCTGAATTGAAAGAGTTGAAGATCCAGTTGCAAGAATTGGTTGACAAGGGTTTTATTCAGCCAAGTACGTCGCCATGGGGAGCGCCAGTTTTGTTTGTCAAGAAGAAGGATGGTTCTCTCAGAATGTGTATCGACTACCGGGAACTCAATAAAGTGACCATCAAGAATAAGTACCCGCTTCCCCGTATAGATGATTTGTTTGATCAGCTTCAGGGAGCAGCTGTTTTCTCCAAGATTGACTTAAGATCGGGATACTACCAGTTGAGGATAAGGGATAAAGATGTTCCCAAGACTGCTTTTAGGTCGCGGTATGGTCATTATGAGTTCAAGGTGATGCCTTTTGGGTTGACTAATGCTCCTGCAGCTTTTATGGATTTGATGAACCGAGTTTTTCGACCGTATCTGGATTCTTTTGTGGTGGTATTCATTGATGATATTATGATTTATTCTCGAGACTTGGAAGAGCATGCTTATCATCTTCGTCTGGTGCTTGGAAAATTAAGAGAGCATCAGTTGTATGCTAAGCTCAGTAAATGTGAATTTTGGCTGGAAGAAGTCAAATTTCTTGGTCATGTAATTTCTCGAGATGGAGTGGCTGTTGATCCTAGCAAGGTGGAAGCTGTTTTGTCTTGGCCACGTCCTTCAACGGTGCGCGAGATTCGGAGTTTCTTGGGACTTGCCGGGTATTATCGGAGATTTGTTGAAGGTTTTTCTCGATTATCCGGACCTCTCACCGCTTTGACTAGAAAGAATGTTGAGTTTGTTTGGTCAGATCGATGCGAGAGGAGTTTTCAAGAATTGAAGAAAAGACTGACAACAGCTCCTGTTTTGGCACTTCCAGAGCCACACAAGCCGTTTGTGGTTTTTAGTGATGCATCTAAGTTTGGTTTGGGATGCGTTCTTATGCAAGAGGGACGAGTTGTTGCTTATGCATCTCGTCAGTTGAAAGTTCATGAGAAGAATTATCCTACTCATGATTTGGAATTGGCAGCTGTGGTGTTTGCTCTTAAGATTTGGCGTCATTATCTGTATGGAGAAGTCTGTGAAGTCTTCACTGATCACAAGAGTTTGAAGCATTTGTTTTCTCAGAAGAATCTCAACATGAGGCAGAGGCGATGGTTAGAGCTGATTAGCGACTATCAATGTGAGATCAAGTATCATCCAGGGAAAGCTAATCTGGTTGCTGATGCCTTGAGTAGGAAGTCTCAGTTAGTGGATGAGGCAGAGTCGTCTGGGTTGGACTCTCTCCTTTATGGGATGAGGAGACTTCTTATTGAGAGTTCGCAGCAGGAAGAATTGCTCTCTTCAGTTTTGAATGTTCGAGTAGTGGATTTTGAAGAATTGAAGACTCTCCAGAGAAGGGATTCAAAGTTGTTAGATATCAGAAAGAGAGTCAGGAAGTCTAGAGGACCCATGCACTACAGTTTGGATAAAGATGGTGTTCTTCGGTTTCGGGATCGAAGAGTGATTCCCAGAGATTCAGAATTTAAGGAGAGAATCTTGGCAGAAGCTCATACAGCTCCTTATTCAGTTCATCCTGGAAGCACAAAGATGTATCGAGATTTAAAGAGGAATTTCTGGTGGGAAGGTATGAAGACGGATATCGCCCTGTTTATTGAAAAGTGTGATACGTGCCGTCAAGTTAAGGCTGAGCATCAAAGACCTGCTGGTAAGCTTCAACCTCTCCCTATTCCTGAGTGGAAGTGGGATGACATTTCTATGGATTTTGTAGTGGGTCTTCCGAGAACTCCTAGTGGAAAGAATTCAGTTTGGGTGATCGTGGATCGGTTGACCAAGAGTGCCCATTTCTTGCCTGTAAATAATGCTGACTCTTTGGGTAAATTAGCACGGTTGTATGTTAAGGAAGTTGTGAGACTGCATGGTGTACCCAAGAGTATTGTGTCAGACAGGGACCCGCGGTTCACGTCGCGTTTTTGGAAGAGTTTGCAGGCAGCTCTAGGCACTACTTTGAAGTTCAGCACTGCTTATCATCCTCAAACTGACGGTCAGTCTGAGCGTACTATTCAGACTTTGGAGGATATGTTGCGGGCATGTGTTATGGAATTCCAAGGGAGTTGGGAAAACCAGCTGTCGTTAATTGAATTTGCTTATAATAACAGTTTTCATGCTTCCATTCAGATGGCCCCGTATGAAGCGTTGTATGGGAGGAAGTGTAGATCACCCTTGTGTTGGGATGAAGTGGGTGAGAGTAGTTTAATTGGACCTGAGTTGATTCAAGAGATGAAAGATCAAGTTCGGGTTATAAGGGCCAAAATGGCAGCAGCGCAGAGTCGTCAGAAGAGCTATGCTGATACGAGGAGAAGAGACTTGTCTTTCGAGGAAGGTGACTGGGTTTATCTCAAAGTCTCTCCTATGAAGGGCGTTAAACGCTTTGGCAAGAAAGGAAAGCTTAGCCCAAGATATGTTGGACCTTTTCAGATTTTGGATAAGGTTGGGGCTGTTGCTTACAGGATTGCTTTGCCAGAGTATTTTGGAGAGATTCATAATGTGTTCCATGTGTCCTCGTTGAAGAAAAGTTTTGGTCAGCTAGAGCCGCGTTTTGTCGATCCAGAACGCATTCAACTGCAGCCTGACCTTACTTATGAGGTTGCCCCGACGCAGATTGTGGATTGGAAGGAGCAAAGGTTGAGATCTAAGTCGATACCTTTGGTAAAGGTAGCTTGGGGTGATCCGTTGGCTCAAGATTTCTCTTGGGAAAGAGAAGCGGACATGATGGAGCAATACCCCTTTTTGTTTGGATGAATGGCGGTATGTCTCTTAAGCCTATCTTTTTGTTGCATTTCATGCCTGTCATTAGCATTGATGTTTGACCCTACAATTTCGAGGACGAAATTTATTTTAAGGGGGGGAGATTGTAACACCCCGTATTTTAGTGTATTTTAATGAAGGATTATTTTAATTAATTTAATGATTGATTCTCTAGTTTTAGTATTTTGGGAGTTTTAAAATATTATTTTATAATATTTTATTGGGCTTTCTTCTTATTAATTATTATTTCAGATTTAAATTGATCTTTGATTTAAATTGGTTCGTTTATGGGTTTTAAAATTATTGTTGTTTTATTTAAAGCTTTTCACTGCGTTTGATTAATTTTAATTGGTGTTCTATGATTTAATTTCCTTTTATTTTAAAGTATGTTTATTGTTGGAGTTTAATATTTATTTTAATTAGTTTTGAGTTTATTTTGTTTTATTTAATTTACTGGTTTAAAAATAATGTTTTGAGGATCAGTTGTGACTCGAAAGTGGTGAGGATTGGACCTCATTTCTTTTCCCCTATCTTTTCTTTTTCCTCTTTCCTTTTTCTCTTCCTTTTCTTTTCTTTTCTTTCTTTTTTTTCTCCTTCTCCCCCGTCGGTCCACCCAGCCCCGCGTCTCTCTCTCTCTCCTCTCTCCCACGTGTTTTCGGTCTACAGCCACCTGCGCCGCCTCCGGCCGGCCGTGGCCCTCACCGCCGGCACCACCGGCTTCCCCACCTGCCGGCGACCTACCCCTCCAAATCTCAGCCCACGCCGCGCCGCCGTTAGCCTCCGAGAGCCGTGCGAAGCCGTAGGCTTCTCCTCGCCGTTCCGCCGCCGTCCGGCCACCATTGGCCACCATTTCTTCACCACTTCTTCACCGGCCCAATACCAAGCTTTTCCACCCAAACCCAGCCCCGATCCGTCGCCGGAGCCGCCCGTGCGAGCTCCATTTCCGATTTGCTATTCTCGGCCTTAAACCACCATTTCGGCCGCCACCCACGGCCAACTTTCACTACCATTAGCTTCACCGACCTCAATAGGCCCTACCCTATCAATTTCAAGTCTTCGTTTGACTCCGTGCAAATTTGGGTTTACAGTGTATTCGGCCACAGTGTTTTTACACTGTGGAGTTGCTGATTTGGTGCTTCCAGTTCCTCCGTGATCCTCCGTAAATTATTTTAAAGCACTGTAAGTATTTCTCCAAAAGACTTTTAAGACTTTAATATATTTTTGCACTAACTTGTTTTATAAACTGTGAATTGGTTATCTGATTGAGCTGATAACTGTTGGTTGTTGATTTCATGGCATTGTGCACGCATGCGTGGGTGCGTGTGTGTTTTATAAAATTATATTTAAGGCTTTTTGGGTGCGTGTGTATCACCCCCAAGCCGAGATGGGATATTATCTCGGTGGAGCTCCTCTGGACACTCGGGAGCGGAATATACTGAGTGTCGTCCCCTGGGGCTTTTGCCCGGGACTTGGACGAGATGGTAGCGCTCTCGATCCGACTCCGTGACTCCTCGGGCTGGCGGGGGTCAGAGGATGCCTGGCTATGTACGCGGTGGGCGCGGAACTGGGCATCACTCATGTATCACTTGCACGGTCGTTACCCGTGGGGTGAAGATGGGAAGCCAGAGTATGTGGATGGTCCCTAGGGGAGGCCATGGTGCATACGGTTAAAATTGGAATTAAAGGAATTATTCCTGGATTTGTTAATCAATGCCAAATGGTGTTTTTGGCGTGAGTGAGAAAATTGTGTTTTTGAGAAATGTGTTTTTCTCGGGTTTTTACGCTTGGGTCATCATGAGCATGCATAGAGTTGGTTGTTTAAATATATTTATTGTCTTTGAGTTTTCTGGGTTTTACTTACCTGCGGTTCCATTTTTGTGGAACTGTAGATTTCGATGCAGGTTTTGATGAGGCAGAGCCCGAGGATGCGGCTCCGCCTGAGGAGTAGGGACATGGCTATTTTTGTGTTGAAGATCATTTCTGTTTTTGTTTATTGTATTTTATTTGACTTGAAGCTGTTTTGTAAACAAAATTGTATTATGTTGACATGTGGATTTTCAGTACTCTGATATTGTATTAAACTCTGGTACTTAGTTATTTGACTTTACCGTTCCGCTGCGTATTTTATTGTACACGTGTTGCATTGCACACACTCAGCACATGTCGATGGGGTGCGTGACCGTGTTGTCATCATCCCGGGTGTCTCGATTTCCGTGTGTGTCCGTACATGGAAGTTGGGGGCGCCACATGCTATGTTATTATTGATTTTGATTATGCATTTATGATTTACTACCATGCATGCATCATTAACTTGTGAGGAAGTTTCTTGTTAACTTGCTGAGATTTGTAATCAAATCTCACCGTGGTAGTCCCAACTACCATTCCTCCCGAATGGTAGGCAATGTGTCAGGATCAGAGCAGGGAGCAAGCATTGGCAGACTGGAGGAGGTTGACTAGACGCAACGCGGAGTTTACAACCTCTATAGTTAGGTCTTTGGATAGTATTCCGGCATTGTTAGTCGAGCTATGCGAGTTACTCAGCAAACTTGCCCAATAGTGTATTTTGACAATGTAATTATGGAGTCAGGTGTCCTTTGTTTTGAGATTACAGTCTGTTGAGAACCGTACTGTAATCATGGATGTTTATCTTGTTAAGTATGCATGGGTTATGTTTTAACTATTTGGGATATTATAAGTTTGGTGCATAGTATTGCTCAAGAAAAAAAAATTATCCGCTGCGAATATTGCATAATGCTAGATGCATGTTAGGAACATTGCATCTTTTATGTCATGAACGAGGGCAGTTAACCTTGTGTTGCATGTCCCGACGCTTCGGATGTCCGTCCGATCCCAAGTGAAAATCTGGGGGCGTCACAAAGGTACTTTACAAAAGTTAGTTTTTTTGAGTCAAAGTTGCGAAGCAAAAAAGTTGTTATTCCAAGGTTGTAGATGAGGAGTAGGTGATGAAAAATCAGTGAAGATTTGGATAGATGCATGGATTTTCCAAACATTAGGCTTTACAGATGGAAATGAGTGGGATAGAGGTAGATAATAATGAAGATATTGTGGATAATCTTATTGATCGAGATACTATGTGGCATGGAAGGTTGACAAAGTTAGAGCTCTATTCAATCCAATTGTAGTCGCTGATATATTGACGATAATTCTATGTCCAACTCATAATGAAGACCAATGGATATGGACACATGAAAAGAATGGTAATTTCAATGTTTGAAGTGCCTATAGATTTTTTAGAGAACAACTTAAAGGCTACCACAAGGAAAGCTCCAAGTTCATAGCCAAACTTAGGTGTGGAAAGTCCTATGGAGGATGAAAGTTCCTAGTAAAATCAAGATATTTGCATGGCGAGCTTGTAAAGAAAGTCTACCTACTCCATCTAATCTTAGGAGAAGGAATGTGGAGGTTGAAAATGTGTGTTTGTTTTGCAAGCCCGGTCAAGAAGATACTCAACATGCAATATTTTGCCCTACCATTCGAGAGATGTGGAACAAATATATACATGCAATGAAGCACATTGGGAGGGATATGAACTTAATGACTATTATACAATATGTGCTGGAGAAGGGCAATATAAATGACCTGACAACATTTTTCCTAATAGCTTGGGGCTTCAGGTTTAAAAGAAACAAGATGCAAGCTGAAAGAACTCTTATTGATCCAATCAATGTGATTGACTATGCATTATCTTTGCAGAAAACTCATAAGGAGCTTACCTCCTTAACCAACTACAAAATCCAAGATTGTTTGCTGGAAGACACCACCAACTGGCTACCTCAAATTGAATGTGGATGGAGCAATGTTTTCTGACATTCATGAGGCTGGAGTAGGTGTGGTTCTCATAGATGAGAAATGGGACCTTTTGATGGTTGCTAGCAAAGTTGAGAATGAAGTGCATGATCCATAAACTATTGAGCTTCTTGCTATGTTTTGAGGCTTACAACTGTGTGCTCATTTGGGAATCTCAAAACTAATTCTAGAAAGTGATTGTTTGTTGATGGTTAAGAGCTACAAGAAGATGCAAAATCATTTTCAACTATCAGGAACTTGCTAAGAGAAACAAAGTGGATCCTAGAACTATTTGCCGAGTATAAGATTCTACATGTGTATCATATGGGAAATGAGGTAGCTCATAGGCTTGCCCGTTATGTTTGGAATGCTGAGAATATTGAAATGTGGTGGGCTGATGTTCCAATGTTTGTTTCTCAAGCCATTTGGCTTGACAAAAACAGTTTGTAATGGTTTTTATAACCTTATTAATGAGTGGTTTTGTTATAAAAAGAACCTTCCACATGACAATAAAGATCCTCTCTAATTATGTAATTGAGTTGAATGGTCTAATTTTGGTGAGAGATAGATACACCATATGATTTTTACGACATTTAATGTTGGTTGCTTAGGATTTTCAAACAGTGTAGATAACAATGAGCATTTCATGTAGTGTATCAAAGAATTCGGCAAAATAATTGGTCTCAACTTCTCCAACGTATGTTTGTAAGATCTGGACTATCCCTTGTCAAGCAATCTTTGACCTTGTGAGGAACATATTGTTTGGTTTAAATAGACATTCAAACAATAGTTAATCAAACTCAAGAGCTTTTATGTAATTAATCCTTACTCTATCATCTAGTAGGCTAGTTAAAACCCACTTCTTATACCTTCATTCAACTTCAGATTTTTAGCTTATTTTTTTCTTAGCAAGCAAGTAATATACATTAGTAAAACCAAAAATTCTAGAGAGAAGCCTTCATTTTAACACACTAACTACACTGACTAGAGTGTGGGCTGATGTGAATTAAATAAAATAAGAGAACTTCTACATGGAAACCTTACACTACACACATCCACCTAATCAACATGTGATTTGTTATTTTTGTCATTCTATCTTAAAGCTTAAATATGTTTGTGTTTAAATAAAATAGCAAAAATGACAAATCACAGTTGATTATGTGAAGGTGTTTTGTGTAAGGCTTCCATGTATCATTTCTCAAATAGTAAATATTGGTTTTCTAGTCTGTTATTATTTGCTCCGACGATTAAGGGTGACGATTTTTTGCATTTTTTTGGAGATTCTGATTCTCTCAATTGGCAATCAATTTGCTTGCTACTTAGGAGTCTATTTCTTGTTTCTTGCAAGTGATTTTCCCTTTTATAGGGTAGGTTCAGGATTTTATCCAACAATGGATGAGAAATTTTTTGACTAGTGACAATGTTTTTCTCTATTTGAAGTTGAGAATGCAGAGGTTTTGGTACATGATTCTGGTCTGGATTTTTCTGTTAATCCTAGTGATTATTGCCTCTTGTTTAGACTTTGTTCAAAGAAATTTTACAACAAAGAGGCATTTAAATCCATGATGCATAAAGTTTGGAATCCTGTGTGAGGGGGTAAAATTTTTGGACTTGGGGGATAATCTATTCTTGGCACATTTCTCTAATTCGGGTGATAAGGACAAGGTTCTTTGCAATAGCTCGTGGGCTTTTGATAAGAGTTTGGTGCCTCTTCAAATTTATGATGGTGATCTCCAACCTTATGATATTAAAATGGTTTTTGCCTCTTTTTGGGCTTGGATATATGACTTACCATTGAAAGGTATGATGGGTGAAATTGTTAAAAGGATTGGTGCTTCAAATGGTGTTGTTGAAGATATTGACTTGCAGAAAAATTCTCCGGGGTGGCACTTTTTCGAGAGTTATTGTTTCTCTAGGCATCAACAAACCATTGCCAAGAGTTAAGCATGAGGTGCTGGGTGATTCTACTACTATTTGGGTCTGATTCTAATATGGTTGCGGCAAATTGGCTCATGGAGATTGGGATTGTGATTTGAGGGTGGCTAATCGGTCTAAATATGAGCAAATGGAGTTTCCTTTTGGTGCATGGTTAAGAGCTTCGGGTGGTGGTTCTAGTCTTTTGAAAAAATATTTTGGCTAAGGATGTCTTTATAGGTCCTCAGACTGATAACAACTGTGTGTTCGGCGATGTAAGGTTGAGTCCGAGGGTGGTTTCTGGTTCTCAGAACAACGTATCAGCGACTGTTTCTCCATTAGTTGGTAAGGTTACATAAGAGAATACATGGGTTACATCTTCTCATGGATATGGGCCAAAGTCAAAAAAGCCTGGCTTGTGTTCAGTTTTTGATTGGGACCCATATGGGCCTAGGCCTCATTTGAAAAGTCCTACTACTGGGAAGGCTCTTGTATTGCCCAAGTCTGGGAGGAGGAAGAAGAACAAATGCTTGTTTGCTAGGGCTTCGAACTTGAACTCATCACTATTGCAAGGGCGACGACAATAGACATGGAGCACTTCGAACCACAATCGTATAGTTTAGTTCTTAGTGACTCCCTCTAAACATATTGCTAAGGTGTGTTATTCTTCTGTTCTGATTAATCCTAGAGATTCAAAGAGGGCTAGATCCGTGATGAAGGCTAGATCATGAGATTTATCATGCATATGTTTTCTTGAAAGCTAGGAATTTTCCTTATTGTATATTTATAACAAAAAACACATTCTTATGAAAGAAAATGCATGTTGCATTGGATTAAGAAAGAGGATAAAATGTTATGAATGGAAAGGGAGAAATAAAAGAAATGGAAGTTTTTGTATGAAAACATGTACTGAATGAAATGGTACCAAAGGAAAGGGACAGATTGCAATGCCAGATCGGTCCCATTGGTAGTGCATCCAATGGCGCCATCCCGATTGAAGGATTTCCTAACTCGTGGCCACAGGCAGAGATCAGGTCTAAAAGACTGCTAATCCTAACACATTGTGTGTAATAATGTGTACCGGCCCAAGGAAAGTGAAACTGATTTCGAATGCTTATGTACATGTTTTATGTTTATTTAAATGTTTTAAGCTTGTATGAACTTTCAATAGAAAAGAATAGTCGATGTATGTTATGTTAATTGCTTGGTGTACTACTTACTGAGTATTAGACTCATCTTTATTTTAAATATTTTAAACGTTTAGGAAATGTCAAAGAATAAACTATGGAGCAAGATATCCCTAAGGAGGGGAGCTGGATGCCTAGCCTACCCTTAGCCTGAGTTGGGTCTGTTTATGATGTTAGAAATTTTATTTTGGTTGGTTTGTAAAAATTGTCAGGACATGTATTTTTTGAAGACTAAATATTTTATGAACCAGGTATATGTGTTTACCTAGGAATGACTATTTGTAATTAATAGGACCATCCCATATTTTGATAAACAGGTTATTTTGGGACTTTGAAAAATGATAGAAATGGGGAAGGTCCTTTTTCAAAAAATTTAGTTCGTGATACAGGTCCCCTTTTATAAGCTGTTGGTATGTTATTCAAAAAAAAAAAATTCTAATCACATGATGAAAAGTAGCAACTAATCCCACTCAACAAAGGGGTTGTTACAAGCTTGGTATCAAAGTGAAAGGTTAAGGAGTTCTGTAGGCTTTAGGGGTAAGCTAGGCTGAAGTCTCTCTCCCTAGAGTATGTCGAGCTCCGCAGTAGGTTTAACATGGTATTTTCTTATTATGTATCATGAGTTTTGTTAAAATGATTGCAAGTCATGCACTTTATGTCATATAGACCTATCACTAACGTCATTGTCATGCACGATCCAGCATGGCACCCCCTGTCAATAATAAGCAAAACAAACGTCGGGGGTGAACCCCTATCCACCACGAAGAGAATCAACTAGAGGCCCCGCGAGACTCGGGGGATCTTATAAATGAGGTTGCACATCTGATAAAGGCCTTTACAAGCAGCCAAACTAAAGCTCAGAGGCAGACCCAATAGTCAATTGCCTTTGATCGATTATGTAGACAACACCCTGCGGTATTCGATGGCAAGGGTAGTGAAGTGGACTCCAATAACTAGATCAAATGACTGGATGGTTTCAGCATAGAACAAGAGATGGTTGAATTTGTCGCTTATAATTTATCTGATGTGGCAAATGGGTGGTGAAAGGTCATTCGTGGGCTGATTCAGCAAGATTGGGTGAGGCGAACCTAATT
Organism: Pterocarya stenoptera; assembly: GCA_003123785.1. Classification (NCBI taxonomy): domain Eukaryota; kingdom Viridiplantae; phylum Streptophyta; class Magnoliopsida; order Fagales; family Juglandaceae; genus Pterocarya; species Pterocarya stenoptera. The sequence continues at coordinate 179,049 of QEOT01005837.1, forward strand.
ATGTGAGCAAGATTTAAAACGCCTTTAATGACTAATTCTTTCCTGTGTTGGTTCGAGAAGCTAGGGCTCGGGAATTTGCCAACCTGAAGCAAGGCTCTATGATAGTGAGGCAGTATGCCTCCAAATTTATAGAACTATCAAGATTCGCTCCATACCTAATCCTTACCAAGTCACTGAAGGTTGAGAAGTTTGAGCAAGGACTGAACCTAAGAATCATGAATTCTCTACTTGTGCTGAAGATTAGAAATTTCTCCAACCTTGAGGATCGAGCAATGATTCTTTAAGAAAATATGCGAGTCAGAACCCTAGGAATTCAATTAGAGGAAGAGGTAGTTTCAATCCTCAGACCATGGTAAAGGCAAGAGGCCCATGTACAACAATGTACCAAGGCCGATCCAAACCCAGAGAGCTCCACGACGCAGCACGATAGGACCTCGTCCAACATGCCAAAGTTGTGGCCAGCTTCATTCTTGGAAGTGTTTGATGGGGACTAACATTTGTTTCAAGTGTGGTAATGTGGGTTACATGGCGCGAGAGTATCCCACACTAGCTGTTCCTCTTAACCAAGTGTCAAACTCGAGACAGAAGAAGCTGGCCCCGGCCCAAGTCTTTGCTCTCACCATGGATGATGTTGATGCATCCAAAGATGTCGTGACAGGTATTCTTTCCCTGTTTTCGCATCGTGCAGTAGTGCTATTTGATTTTGGTGCTACGCACTCTTTTGTATCTCATATTTATGCTTGTCTGAGTGAGAAAACACCCAAACCTTTGGAGCATGCGATGTCTGTCTCTATGCTGGTTGGAGAATGTGTGAATTGTCAGTCAGTGCTTAAGGGTTGCGTGATTGAGATACAAGGTTGACATCTCCTTGCGGATTTAGTGGTGTTTGATATGGAAGAATTTGATGCGATATTGGGTATAGACTGGTTGTCGCGATATCATGCTTGTGTGGAGTGTTTAAAGAAAGAAGTAATCTTTAGACCTCCAAGCGAAGCAAAGTTTCGTTTCAATGCAGTGTGCAAGAGCCCTGCACCGAAAGTGATTTCCGCCATGAAGGCCACAACGATGTTAAAGAAGGGTTGTATGGGTTTTCTAGCTAGTTTGGTGATGCCACAACCAAGTGAGCCGAATTTGTAAGACATCGCGGTGGTGAACGAGTTCCCTGATGTATTTCCAGCTGATTTATCGGAGTTGCCTCTGGATAGAGAAATCGAATTTTCTATAGATCTCATTCTGAGAATGGCGCCTATCTCTAAAGCACCATACCAGATGACACCTATAGAATCAAGGATCAGTTGCTAGAGAATTTATTCACCCAAGTGTTTCACCATGGGGTGCACCAATTCTCTTTGTAAAGAAGAAGGATGGTTCTTTGCGGCTTTGTATTGATTATCGAGAACTGAATTGGGTGACCATTAAGAATAGGTACCCTTTGCTGCAAAATGATGATTTGTTAGATCAATTATGGGGAGCTCTAGTGTTCTCCAAAATCAATTTTCTCTCGGGGTACCATCAGCTTAAGATTAAAGTAAAGGATGTTTCGAAAACTACTTTCAGGACAAGTTATAGGCACTATGAATTTCTAGTAATGTTTTTCGGATTGACTAATGCCCCGACGGCTGTCATGGACTTGATGAATCGTGTATTCTAGGACTACATTGATTAGTTCATGATCATATTTATTGATGACATCCTCACTTATTTGAGAAGCCTAGAAAGGCATGCGAGGCATTTGGAAGTTGTCTTACAAATTTTGAGAGAGAAGAGATTGTTTGCCAAACTGAAAAAGTGTAAGTTTTGGCTACAAGAAATTATGTTTCTTGGGCACGTAGTGTCTAAAGATGGGATTTTTATGGACCTTGTGAAAGTCAAGGCGATAGTGGAATGGCCTTGACCCAAGACTATTCAAGAGATTATGAGCTTCCTTGGACTTACGGGGTACTACAGGAGATTTGTCGAGGGATTCTCCTGCATCGCAGTCCCTATGACTAAACTGACTAAGAAAAATGAGAAGTTTTTGTTGATGCCAAAATGTGAAAGGAGTTTCCAAGAGCTGAAGGAGAGGCTCGAGACAACGCCTGTTTTTACTATACCTATGGGTACTGGTGGATTTGTGATATACAATGATGCTTCACACAAGGGTCTTTGATGTGTTCTTATGCAGCATGTGAAAGTTTTAGTGTATGCATCGCACCAACTTAAAGAGTATGAACAAAACTGCCCCACTCATGATTTGGAGTTGGCTGTTGTTGTTTTCGCTTTGAAATCCTAGCGGCATTATCTTTATGGGGAGCGCTACAAGATTTATACAGACCACAAGAGTCTCAAGTATTTTTTCACTCAGAATTAGTTGAACATGAGGTGGCGTAGATGGTTAGAGTTGCTGAAAGACTATGACTGCAGTATTAATTACCACCCCAGAAAAGCTAATGTGGTTGCAGATGTTGTTAATAGAAAGTCTTTTTCGGGTACTCTTCCAAGTATGTGTACTATTGCAAGTATGTATACTCCTCAAAAATATATTTTATTGGATATGGAGAAGCTTAGAGTTGAGATGGTGCGAGATGTTCAAGCAAGGTTGACTAGCTTAGTGCTTGGCCCGACAGTATTGGACCAGATGAAGGACGCTCAAGCTGAGGATATTTGTCTTCAAGAAATAAGGAAGGAGGTGCAAGAAGGGAAGCAACCCGACTATGTAATTTCTGATGATGGGTCTTTGCGGTTTAAAGGTAGGTTGTGTGTGCCAGCTAAGAAACAAATACAAGACTTGATACTAAGAGAGGCACACAGGTCTCTATACACGGTGCATCCAGGCAGTACTAAAATGTATCAAGACCTACAACAACAATACTGGTGAAGTGGAATGAAACAAGATGCAGCCAATTACGTAGCACAATGTTTGACATGCCAACAAGTCAAGGCTGAACATCAGAGACCTTCGAGAGCAGTTCAACCGCTACCCATCCCAGTTTGGCCGTGGGATGAGATTAGTATGGACTTCATGACAAGTTCCCTAAGGCACTTGGGGGGATAAGACTCTGCATGGGTGATTGTCGACAGGTTATCGAAATTGGCCCATTTCATCTCGGTCCAAATGACTTATTCGATGAGCAAACTAGCGGAGTTGTATGTCAAGAAAATAGTAAGATTACATAGGGTACCATTGAAAATAGTCTTGGATAAGGACTCACGGTTTACATCCGCAATTTTGGAAAAGTGTACAAGGGAGCTGGGAACAAAGTTGACTTATAGTACTACTTTTCACCCTAAAACAGATGGCCAATTCGAGAGGACGATCCAAATTCTTGAAGATATGTTACGAGCACGTGTCTTGGATTTTAAAGGAAGTTGGATAAAATATCTACCTCTAGTCAAATTCACTTACAATAATTGCCACCAAGGGAGCATTGACGTGGCACTGTATGAAGTTTTGTATGGGTGCAAATGCAGATCACCACTTTATTGGGATGAAGTTGGCGAGAAAAAAATGTTAGGCTTCGAATTGATCCAGAACATGCAAGAAAAGGTAGCAATCATAAAAAAGAAACTCACATTGGCCCAAGAAAGGCAAAAGAAATATGCGGACTGTAGGCGAAAGGAGTTGCACTTCGAAGTGGGAGATAGGGTGTTTATGAGAGTGGCTCCAATGAAGGGGTGATGAGATTTGGAAAGAAGGGAAACTAACTCCACGATACATTGGCCCGTTTGAAATTTTAGAGAGAATAGGAGTTGTGGCTTATCGGATTGCACTACCCCCGTAATTCTCAGCTATGCACAATGTTTTCCACATATCAATGCTAAGGAAGTACGCACATGACCCTTCCCATGTACTAGAGCATGCGCCTCTTCAAGTGCGCGAAGATGTTTCATACGAAGAAGCGTCCAGACGCATCTTAGACCAAAAGATACAAGTACTTAGCAACAAAACCATTTCGATGTTCAAATACTTTGGAACCACCACACCGAGTAAGAAGCTACTTGGGAGCATGAAGAAGACATGAGAGATAAATATCCCTATCTCTTCCAATGAGGTGCATACTATCTCGAGGACTACATTATTTTATGAGGGGAGTTGTCATACCCGAGTCCGACTAGGAAAATTTATGTTATTAATTTATTTAAATTAAATTCTTCTCTATGTATTTTAATATATATGGGTCTTTATTAATGTGTTTTAAGTGTAAATTTTCTATGTTTAAATGAGATTTAGACAGAGAAGGGGAAGAATGGTATACTTGTATTTTACATTGTGTATTATTAAGTTAATCTCTTTTAATTCCATCCCTTGATTTGGTAGGTAGGAACATATCCATCTTAGCTTTTCATCCCCACCATCCATTGTCCATAGCACAAGAAAGAAAAACAAAAAAATCCCAAGCCCCAACCTGTGCGTCTCTCATTCATTCCTTACCATTTCATCTCTTCCATCCCCATTTCAGAGAAACCCTAGCCCTCATCTCCTGAAGGAGAGGAATAACTAGGTAAAATTCATTGTTTTGACCCATATTTTTGAAGATTTTCGTTCCACACGAATGGCATTCGAAGTTGTTGATCTGAAAATTTTTGATTTTGTGCTCCAGTAGAGACCCTTTTTGTTCTTCAATTCCACTCCTTCGGATTCACTTCCATCTCCTTGTTTAATGCTTAAATTTGCACGTTGGGAAGAATTTTAAATTAGATAACAAAACTTAGTTCCTAAACTTTGAGGTTGGATTGATTCTAAGCCCAAAAGTTATACCCCTTGAATTTCTGGAAATTTCGTTATTGTCCAGATTTTGCCTCTTTGCCTTCCAATGTTTGATTTTCTTATTTGTTGCTTCTTACTCTTGTTTAGTTGGATGTGTAACTATGTGGAAAAAGGGTAAGAATGCTTTCCTTGAGTTTAAAATTTAGGTGATGGTCAAGTATCGATACATAGATATAGTCACTTTACTTGTGTTAATACTACATGTAAATGGTACGAAGATGATCCGTTCGTATAGGCTTGTGGTCAAGTATCGATACATAGGTATGGTCACTTTACTTTTGTTAATACTACATGTAAATGGTACGAAGATGATCCATTCATATAAGCTTGTCAAACGACCCAAGTCTATTACTTGATTTATCCAATGAAATGGGCCGATGAAGCTAGTGGAGAGAACTTGGTGAATTATACAGAAGTTTGCTCCTCGGAATATTTATGATTCAGGATTGGTAGTAGATCACTGTGACACCCCCAGATTCTGCTTGGGATTGGACGGATATCTGAAGTATCGGAACATGCGACACAAGATTACCTGCCCCCTTTCATGATAGATAAAGATGCAATGTTCATAACATGTATCTAACAATATGCAATATTTGTAGCAGATAATTTTTCTTTTTAAGCAATAATATGCACTAAACTAATAATATCTCAAATACTTAAAACATGATCCATACATACTGAAAGGATAAACATTCATGATTACCGTACAGGTCTCAGAAGACAATAATTTCAAAAGTATGGGTGACCGAGCTCCATAATTGCAACACCAAAAATATAACTACTAGGTTAGTTTGTCGAGGAACTCACGTAACTCACATAACTCGACTAACGATGTTATAATACTATCCAAAAATCTAAATAAGGAGGCCATAAGCTTCGTGTCATGTTGGCGCTGCCTAATCAACCTCCTACCATCGGCTAGGCTTCGTTCCCTCTCCTCGACCTGACACATCTCCTATCATTCGAGGGGAATGGTAGTTGGGACTAACATGGTCTCACCAAGTTAATAGAGAACTTCCACACAAGTTAATGTTGCATGTATGGTAGTAAAGGCATGAATGCATAATCAAGTCATAATTAAGTATAAAATAACTTGACATGTAACATGGCATAAACTAATATGACCTGAACTGAAATGTGAACGGACTTGAAACTTGACATAACATGAACTTGATCTAAATAACATGAACTTGAACTGAAACATGGATAGAACATGAACTTGAAACATAACTAAACGTGAACTTAAACATAGCATGAACGTGAACGTGAAATACATAAACTTGAAATATTGTTCAATAAGCTTGATAAATAAAAATGACCATATGGGTGCTACATAGATCCCCTTGAGCTTTATGTCCCTACCGATTACCGTATCACAACACAGGTATGTGCATCAACTGTAAGTACATTAACATACGTGCCAGTTTAAAGGTATCTGAACTTGCTGTGGACACACATATTGTATGTATTCCATGTCAGGTATCTGCACCCACACAAGTACGTATAACATGAAATTGAAATGTGGGTGGGGCCATCGGCGTTAGTGCCTGTTGCGCTCTAGTGACTGGTTAATTAGGCTCCAGTCGCATTTTGTTGGACTTTACCTTATCAATCTACGGAACTTCACACTAGTTTAAATACTATAATGTGAACAAAGAAGTCCCACTAGGATATCGCCCCATCCTAGGACTTAGGGTTGTAATAGATGTAAACAGACTTGACATGACTTGAAAGGCTGTTCCTTAAATATACAAACTGTACTCGAGACGAAACGTGACATGAAATGAAAAGATAGAAACCTTGACATAACGTAACATGACATGAACGTGAGACGAAAGACATGACGTACTATGAGACAGAAAAAATTTCATAGCATGACATTACATGTAACAAATAATATTTTGTAACATAACATAATATATAACAGACAATATTTCATAATAAGACATAACATGTAACATACAATATTTTGTAACATAGCATAAAATATAATAGAAAATATTATGTAACATGACTTACGTGTAACAATTCACATTACGTAACATGATATACTTGTAACAAATAATAATACATGACAGAATAAATTATTTAACAGATAATCATGAAGTGACATGACATATTATGGCGTATACGATAATATACATATATAAACTGTAGTTCCCTTGCCCATTACACATAGACAGTAATTTGATAGTAAGTTAGGAGCTAATTTATAGTGATCGTCGCATTTTATGCGACAAAGCATGAAACATGAGAGACTGTAAGTAGGAGTTCGAAATGTTGAAACTTAATCACTAACAATTAGAAATATAAAAAGAAGCTAACTTAGAGTAAAATTATCATTTTACCCATAACTTAAGAATTTCACATCCTAACTCAAAAAATAACCACATGTAAATTTTATCCTAAGCTCAAATATCAACTTAGAAAAAATTAAAACCAAACACAACTATGCAAAATATGATGCGGTTGAAACTTCCAAAGGCCATTTCTCTTTGATTTTGTTATAATTTTATCCAATTCCAAACATATGCTCAAACCGAAATATTGCAACAAATATCCTTCTATCTTAAGCTTAAAAACAAGTTTAAAACATTCAACAAAAATATACTTTTTATAAACACAAAACGTTTTAGTAAAAACATTCAAACTTTTTAACTAAAATACAACTTTTAAATCTCAAGGTTTGATCTATTTCAAAATAATTCCAAGAACTCTAAAAATCTAAAACTTTCTTCTAACATATTCATAACACATTCCTAAGAACTAAAATGTTTTGAATTAACACATAAATGTCACAAAAAATCACAAAATCTCACTTGAAGTACATGACTCCAACACTTAGTCAAAAACATAATTCTTTCTTCAACTTGCTTTGATTAAACACTTGATCCAAAGCAGACCGTGACGAGATCTTCAGAGCAAAACATCAAGTAGTTTAAAAAGTTTTCGTAATGTATATCCAAGCATTAAACTTAAAATCACATGGCTAAAAATAAACCAAAACATGGATCTAGCCAAAAACATCAAACTTTTGACCCAACCAAGTAGTCTCTTCCATAAAATTCATATCCTTGAAACTAACACAAAAAAATATTCAAAATAACATCCTCATAGGTATATAAAAGGCTTAGTATCATCAAATAAACATATCAAATCCATTGGAATAAGAATAGACTACAAAAGATTCAAACTTTCTTTAAACAAAAACTGTTTTTCCTCTTCTAGTTTCTAACCTTTTAGATCTAAGAAAATATTTTATTAAAATCTTTAATCATGCAAACAATCTCCAAAACCATTCATATAAACATGTTGAAAATACTCCATAAAAGTTTCGGGCCAATATTTGTCCATTAGTTTAGTCAAAAACTCCACAAGACAACACATTATCCAGATTATCTCCCATATTGACCTTTCCCTGGTTAAAATAACTTTTGACCGATGAATGACCATGAAATCAAACAAACTAGGTACTCATAAAAAATAAACTCAAAGAAGGAGAACTTTCATGAAGGAATCATTGTAAGAAAATACTTACAAGGGGTCCAAAAATGGAAGGCCAAAAGGCTCAGAAAACAGCTTAAGAGAGGTTTTGAGTGTTCTCTCCAAGAACGAAAATGAAAAGGGTTGAAGTGAGTAACATGGTGACTTGCACGTCTAATAAACTTAAGAAATGGGAAATATGGGCTTGAGTGACACCTTAACGGATGGTGATTAGGTCACAAAAAGGTATAAATAGTGAGGGGGAGTGGGCTGCTACTGCTGCCGTGTAGAAATGTAGTGAGGTGGATATTCCTCTCACATTTAAGGGACTATTTGGGGTTGCCAAGGGCATAGGTTGGTCTGCCATGGGTGAGGGGAAACTTCCTCAAAAAAATTTATCAAGGTGGCCAAAATTCGTAGATCTTAATGGACCTGAAACTAGTGGGCTTCATTTGGGGTTTGAAGACGGTTTGATCAGGGTTTGAAATGCTATCAAACCCAAATCTAACTTTTCTTGATCCAATCAAATTTTCAAAGTTTGAAGATTTTGATAATGATCTTATAACATGAATTTAAGGAATTAATAGTATGAGGAAGTGATTTAATATGCTAGAAATTGGATCAAATGGGATTTGGAGGCTAACTTTAGGATCTGGGAAACCATTTAGGGTTTCAGACTTAACCAAACTTTTGAGGTTCCAATTTTATTCCAACCATTTAGGGTTTGACTAGGGTTTAGACCTTCTTTGGTTTAACACAATTTGGATGGTTGGATGGAATATGATTTTGCATAGGTGGCATGATCTCACACTTTGATTTTCTTTACAATCTATCTCATGGTTCCTCTTGGTGTCAAATATCCAAAATTGTTCACCAAGTATGGCTAAGATCTTTTCAAGTGTCTAAATTAAAGTTATGAACCTAATTTAGACATTTCATGCTGTAATTTTGAGAATACTACACTAGGTGCTACTATTGAGATTGCTATTTATTTCAAGAAAGTGAAAAATAAATTTTATACTGAAAATCCTAAACATACACACTAAACTAACTGAACAATCTGTTTATTGAAATTCAACCCCGAAGTGCCTCAAAATAAATAAAACTCGTTTTTGAACAAGAGTTTCATCTAAAAATTAAGAATAAGATTGTTGCACTATAAAATCCCAAGTGATTAACTGAGTCTAATGGTGCAAACCATATCGCATTTTTACACTTCTAACTACCTCAAATAAATAAAGTCGTGCTTCTGTCACTATAGTGAGTGGCAACACTAACTATGCTGACAGACTAAAACTTACACGATTGGTTAATTTGTAAAACCTTATGAAGTTTTTATGAGGTTCATAAAGCCTAAAGAAATTTTACCACTAGATTTCTAGCAAGTTACAATCACAATTATAATGGAGATGAAGATGATACTTCGATTATACAGGCTTAGTAGGAAGATGGAGAGAGTATTAATTTATTTGTTGACCTTGGTGCACTCGAACTAATCCCCTTATGTAGAGATGACGTCCCTCGTACATCTCGACCCCTCCATACTAAATGATCAGTCAATTGAAAATTTTGACGAATAAGAAGAATCAAAACAAGATGATGATGATGATGATGATGATGGGGAAGGAGATTACGAAGATGTTATTGAAGGAGATTCTAAAACAAACATGGAAAATACATATGAAGATGTAGAATAAAAGTATGAAATGTTTTTTTTACATAGATTAGGCTTTTACATTTTTCATAATTATTTCTAAGCTAGTTCATTGAAAATAATAATGCTTTTCAAGGATGCCACTAAAACGACAACGAGAAAATGTGCCTCCACAAAGTCTCGAACTAGTTGAGGGCTCTCCAATTGAGGACTCCGCTCTTGATCAAGTTGATACACAAGACGCAAACGACAAGTCCACACCCACCAGTAAGTAAATTCTTGTTGATAATTAATTATATTTGGATACTTGGAGAGAAACTAGTTTTAATAATTTTAAATATATTAGCTAATGACTTGTCATGTCGAGGTCGTGGCTTAACATGTGGCCTGGCTCTAGAGAAAAATTGAAAGCACTAAAAAATCAAGGTCAACTTTCCCAATAACTACACTGAAGGTGTGGATGATAGTGCGACATCGCTTTCCTCCTATGTTGGAACACTAGTCTGAGCTTATGTGTCATTTTATGTGCGCTCTTGGCGAGATATTCTGAATGAGATTAAGGATCACATTCGGAGTCATGTACTAGTGAGTTTATATACCCTAGTCTTTTTAGAAATGTTTTAATTTCATATTGTTGAAGCAATTCATTTCTAGGGTGAAATCGACCTAAGTTTTGGCCGTAGCGAGAAAGTACAAACTGTGAATGAGTTGATGGCTACACTATTTCAACGTCGTGAGAGACGATATCATGACCACTTCAAGAAATTTGAGATGTTGGAAGAGACTGCTCTTTCACCTTTTCAAAAAATGCAGTTAGGCAATTAGAGGAAGTGTTGTGATCTATTCTAAATTTTTCCCCTATAACTTATTTACATCTATATTGGTTTCATAGATTATATTTAACATTATTAATTTCTCTTATAGCACTTAAGTTCTATCAATACAGAAAATAGAACATCTTTGAAAATCCACCATCACGCTGATTCAAGGTCATTCCAACGCCTTCCGATAAAATGGTAATTACTTATTAAAATTCAGTCATTTTTATCATATGATATTTAAGTACTAACATGATTTTCTAAAATTACTACTGTGGCTTTGTTAGTAATGCGATGATCCTGAAAATTTCTCCATCATTCATGTCTATGCTGCTACGCACACCAATGTGCATAATGAATAGATTGATCATGTCGCTAAGTGAGGCCATTTTGTGTGAACAAATTATGCCAACATGTGAATGGATATTATGTTTTCTTTTAATATGTTACTTATTGTGTGATTTTCTTTAATTATTATAGAAAAAAATGATTGAGATGCAGTCAACCTCTGAGGAATCTTCTCCTAGTGACTTTGACATATTTACGCAGGTCCTCGGGATTAAGTCTGGTTTAGTAATAGGTTTAGGACATTCTTCCAAGTGTGCCGGTTCATTCTTCATGGCCTCGACTTCAGAAGTTAATAATCTTACCAAGGATTTGGACATCACACACCAAGAAATTGAGCAGATGAAGTCAAGACAGCAGGAGTTAGAGGTTCTCTTATCGCGACAATCCAATTTAGAGACACATTTGCAGGAGCGACAAAGAGACCAGGAGGAAAGAATACGCATTGAAGTTCAAAAACATATATAAAGGGAGATGCTAGTCCAGATGGAACATGTTACGTCACTGCAGCAGGATTGCGCTGGGCAAGGAAAGAAGAAGAAATAAACCCTATCATTGTTCAAAACTTTTGTCATCTAATTTTGCAACTCAAGCTGATACTATTTGTGGTGTAATATGATCCAATTTATATGATTTTTAATTTTATAAAATTATTAGTTCTGATCAATACGTTCGAATCTAAATAAAGAACGTTCAAAAATGCATTTAGGTTCGAATTATCGTTCGAACATAATTACACAGACATGCGATATATACATTTGAACACAAGGTATTACGTTCGAACATATATACTCCACAAACATTCAAACTTATTTTGTTATGGTTGAACAAATGTTTCTTAATGTTTGAATGATTAAAAAAGATATATTCAAATATATTTATTAACCATCCGAGCGTTTAATCTTTGACATTCGAACAATTGCCCAATAACGTGCGAATGGAAAATTCAAACGTCACCTCACAAACGTTCAAACGTGTGTATGTGGGAACGTAAAAATCAAACGTGCGAATGAAAAATATTGAATGTTAGATATTTATCGTTCAAATACTAATCGGTCGAGTAAACATTCGAACGTTATTTGATACGTTCGAATGTATTTTCTATGACAGAATTTGACTGTCACAAAATCTCTTCACATTCAAATGTTGCATCTCATGGTAGACTTTCAACCGTCACAAAAAATGTTTAGTAACGGTTATACAGTAAACCGTCACAAAATTCTTTTTTTTGGTGATGTCTTTTTGGTGACAGTTGTGGGAACAGTTTCAAGCCGTCACCAAAAAGTTTCTGTGATGGTTTTCTTATTTTTGTGACGGTTTCGTTCGTCCCAATAAATGAAATCTGTTGTAGTGATATTAATTTACCTACAGTTTCGTCAATTCATAACTCTGCTCGTATCTTGTAAATGCAAGTTTGTATGCTACCTTATGATCTATTACATTATCTTGCATGAACACTAATTAAGATTATATCTATTCTATATTAAAAGTGCCAATGCAAAAAGCAATAATATTTTTTCATCTTCCTTTTTTTATGTTTTACCTTATGTGTGAGACCAAATTCAAACTGACATTCTATTTAAATTTGTTCAATTTCAACCAAAAATTCATACCCACACAAAACCAAGGCAGATCCAAAGAAAATCCCATCAAATTTCTAGAAATTCACTAAATAAATCATGCCCATATACACGAAAGTAAATCAAATCTAAAAACAAAATCTAATACGTGTAGATCTAAAGAAGATAATAAAAAATCGTCAGGCCATTGCAAAAATCAACACTCGGATTTCTACAAAAATAAACACAATCTATTGAAATTTGTAAGGATTCACAAATAAAACCATACCCATATACACAATCTGATGGCAACGAACAGAGGGTGGTTATGAGTAAAAAAAATCCAAACACAAACCAAATGCAAACACAATCTCTGAGATATTGGAATTTCTACAAGCTCACTAAAAAAATAATATTGATGTACATGAGTACAAACCAAATTGAAAAACCATCAATAATATGTATAGATCTAAAACCTCCTTACACCCTGTTTTCGTTGTCTCTATTGAAATCACACACACTGTTTTATGTATTTTCTACAAGCTCTCAGTTGGTCTTGGTGGAAAGCTGATGCAACAAAGAAAAGGGAGGAGAGATTGTGACTAAGTGACAGCGAGAGAACATAATGAGATGGAGGAGAGAAGATTGCGGCAATTTTTGTCAATGGAAGCTTGGGAGCCGACGATGTGCTCACTAATAGAGAGAGAAAGAGAGGGATATGGAAGATGGGTTGTTAGGAGATGTTGCCTAAATGACTAACACAAGATGGGGGAATTGAGTTGTATTTAAAAAATTGATAATTATAAACCAAATATACAATATAAAATATGACTAAAATACGATACAGTAGTAAAAATAATGAGTAAGGATAAGAGGAAGCAAACTCAGTATTTTAATGAGGTTCAGCCCCAACATCCTCACCTCAAGCTAGCCTTTGAGGTTCCCAAATTCACATCCAATCTTCTTCAGGTGGAGATAGAAACCTATTACACCTTTAAGTAATACCGCTACAAATAATCCTTATAGAATACACTTTACACTTGCAATTACCTTACACGTGGTGATTCAACGTCTATTACCTATGTAGAACACCTTATACACACACAAGGGTTATACATACTCTTCTACTGATACAAAACTGATAGTAAGAAGGTTATCAGAAAACACTCCTCAATAAGTAGAATAAGAACAATGCGGCGCAAAACTATATCTCTCTTAGAACAAGGGTTAAGGCTCAATACTTAGAAAAGAGAGATTGAAAGCTTTGAATGAATGTTGCAAAATTTGCAATAATATGTTCTAAATTTGAAGATCTCAAATGAGCTATTTATAAGCAAATGAGACTTCATTTTCAAATTAAAAAAGGTTCACATGTCAAAAACAATATTATTCAGTTTTCAAAATTTTCAAACCAAAGTTTTACTTTCTTGAAATTGTCAAAGAAGACATCATTCACTTTTCAAAATATTCAAAGCAAACTTTTACTTTTCGCAATTAGTAAAGACAACAACATCATTCACTTTTCAAAATATACAAATCAAAGTTTTACTTTTTGCAATTGTCAAAGACAACATCATTCACTTTATGAAATATTCAAATCAAGGTTTCTCCTTCTTGAAATTGTCAAAGACAACATCACTCACTTTTGAAAAAGTTTCAAACAAAACATGCACATATGAAAGATGACAATCAATCATCTTTCAAAATTTCAAAATTCAAATTTTTAATCATCAAATATGTCATGCACATGTGAAAAATACAATTTGATATTTTATGAGAAAATATGAGTTATGAGCCATAATTTAATTTTGAATTTTATCAAGAAATTTACAAAATTACTTTAAGAGCTTTATTTGAAAGCTTATTCCCTTTCTTGCTCATGCTTAATTTGTTGATATGATTGGTTTCATTGTGTAGATTACTTGAGTTTGAGATTCCTTTATACTAAAATTCATTTGTTATCAGCAAAATGCATATGTAGATATGTAATTATATGAAACTTGAAACTTTGGATTTAACAGGAGAGAGTTCTTAGAGAACATTGTGACTCTATGTCGCCAAAGGAGAAGGAGGGGAGAGAGAGAGAAGAGATAGAAATTTTTTAGGGTTTGGTGGGTTTTTTTCCCTTTTTTATTTAAATTGGTTTGGTGGTTAAACGGTGTAAACTTGGGTAATGGGCTGCCTAGCTTATGGTGTAAAATGAGGTAATGCTAGAAATGAGTTTGGACTTAACAATTAGGTTATAACCTTTTCTGTTTTTTCTTCTAAATTGAAACCAACTATTCTTAAAAATCTAATAAAAAAATCTTTAAAAATTAAATTTTAATGTTCTACAACATTTTATTTCGTTTAATTTTGAGTTTTGTAAATATTGAACTGAATTCTTATATTGCCCATAAAATTGTAATAAGAAAATAAAATCTTCAAAAAATAATATTTATTTCTTTTTAGCATTTTTTTCCTTTAATTTGTACTTTAATAACTAATCCAAATTTAATAACAATACTTGAGGAGTTTTAAAATTTGTAATGTATTACAATTTGTTTAAATTGTTTTTTGTAGTTGTAAATGATGAAATTTTATATTATAATTATATGATTAAATTATTTAACACTTAGTAATGTACTTTCTAAGTTTAAAATTAAGACATTATATATTTATTTTGGAAGTAATAAATATACGACATATGCAATCAACTATAATTATTAAAATTAACAATAATAGTTTTATTAATATATTTATAAATCTTCATAAAGTAAGAAAATAAATTTTATTAATAATTTAAATAGATCTACATATTTATTAAATCACTTAAAGTATTTAATATATTGTTACTTATTATAATTTATTAATACTTAGGTTCGATATTTTCAAAATTTAATATTATCTGTTGTGTTAGGATCAAGCGCTTACCACTAAGCTAAAAGCACTTGCTATTAGTAGAGGCGTAACTTTATTTCTTTATATACTTTGGCAGCACAAAGCCTCACATCTATATGTGCTGGGGGCGGGTATGAGGGGCTTCGCAGTAGACGCAAGGTGCACTGACGGGTTGGGCTATCAAGCATCGATAGACTCCCATAAGTCTATCAAGTCCCTAAGGAAGATAGCTGAACCCCATAATCCAACAATCTCCCCCCCCCCCAGCGACACCTGGGGACTCGAACCCGCAACCTCACTTTGATACTACTTGTTAGGATCAAGCCCTTACCACTAGGCTAAAAGTAATTGCTGTTAGCAGAGGTGCAACTTTATTTCTTTATATACTTTGGCAGTGCAGAGCCTCACATCTATTAATGTTGCGGGTAGGCATGAAGGGCTTTGCAATACACGCAAGGTGCAATGGCAGGTTGGGCTGTCAAGCACTGATAAACTCCCATAAGTCTAACGAGTATCTCAAAGTGATTGCTGAACCCCATAATCCAACATGATGAATATTATATTTTATATTAGTAACATATCTCATATTGATTAACACTATTAATATTGTTATTAATAACACTATTAATAGGAAATTTCATTTCTTGCTGTATTTTATTATGTTTATTTTCCCATTTTGTAAATATTGATTTTATTTATTACATATGTTATTATTCTTAATATGTTAATATAGTCTTATTTAACAAATATAATTATACAATTATTATTGTCTATTTTTTTTTATGTGTTCTTTGTACCATATCTGCTGCTTTTGTTCTTTGGGATTCCCTCACTAAAAACTAAAAATCATTTATGAAAGTTCATATTTTATACTTCAAATATTAAAAACCTATTTGCAAAGGTAAAACAAGATAAAAATATCCTAACAATATTTTTTTTTTCTATTAATCACATTCCATAGCACAGCTCATTTCACATTTGCCTTTTTTTTTTTTTTTTTTTTTTTTTTTTNTAACACCTTAACTAGTATATGTGTATTTATATAAATATATATATATTATTCCCTTGGAATTCATATTGTAGTACCTTTTTAAATATTGGCATGCATGCATGATCAAGTTTTGTCCACACTTGTTATCTGTCAACTAATATACAATAACGCCATTCTTTTTGTTTTTCGTTTTTTTACAGATAGACATGGTATGGCTTGAAGCCATTGAGGGCATGACTGTGTGTAGTACCAGCGAAGCCACGTGAGGAGTCACACATCGAAGAAGGTATAGTACTTAGAATGGCCCCCACTCTTGATATCCGCCCACCTGTGCATGACTGACTGCCAGCTGCTCCTTCTCCCACCACCACTTTTCTCCTTCCCTATTATACCCTCATGCATATCCCTCCACCAATATATTCAGGGAAATGATACAATATTCTCTGTAGCATTAGTTAGTTTAAAGAAATTGAGAAAAATACCTATAAAAGTACATTGTTTAGGTCTCGATTGGATAGGGAAACATTTTCAATTTATCTTATTTTATTATTATAATTTTTTTAAATTTTTATACAAAATATTATAAACAATTCAATTTTTCAAATTTTAAAACAAAAATTATATTAGAAAATTATATTCTAATAATATTTTATTTAACTCATTTAAAATCATCTCATTTTATTTTATCTCCCTATCCAAACGAGGCTATATGTTTGTTCAATCCATCCAACTGGAGGATAGAGAAAGTCATTTGAAGGAGACGGCAGTTTGTTTTTGTGGTTTGGGGGGGGGGGGGGGGGGGGGGGGNTGATGCATGCCTGTGTCTTTGACATTCATGTGCCTTAATTTGGAGTAGACAGTTGGGTGGAACAGATGCATTGAGCTGGATGACCACCTTTGCCACGATAGAGACAGAGAGATTAGTTTTGAACTAAGAAATTAGAGAGACATATATTCTTCATTGCCTGCATCTGGTTTCTCTCCATCCCTAGCTATCCACACTTAATTTGTATGGGTTTTCTCAATTTCTTTAGCGACTTCTTGTTCATCAACCTTAACTTTTTGTGATCTGTTTTGTTACCTTTAAGTTTGTTGTGTGTTTGTGTGTGTTTATATTTGATCTTGCTTGGTTTCGATCTTCTCTTTTTAGGGCCAGCAACAGCTATCTGGTTGAATATAGAAACGAAATGGGTTACTGGAAAGAAAAGGTTCTTCCAAAGATCAAGAAGGTTTTCGACAAGACTAGTACTGGT
Organism: Pterocarya stenoptera; assembly: GCA_003123785.1. Taxonomy (NCBI): domain Eukaryota; kingdom Viridiplantae; phylum Streptophyta; class Magnoliopsida; order Fagales; family Juglandaceae; genus Pterocarya; species Pterocarya stenoptera. The sequence continues at coordinate 196,782 of QEOT01005837.1, forward strand.
ACCAAGAAGGCTGCTGCTTCTGAGGCATGCAAGTCGTTCGACGAGTCTAAGGTGTGTGTGTGTGTGTGTAATTGCTTGCTGCTTTGAAATTTGTTGCTTCTTTTATTCCGAAGATAATAGAAACCATAAACTTTTTGATATACTCATGCAGGCATATATGAAGAATAATTGCAGAACAAAATAACAACAAAAAAATTCTGACATTATTTTGATATATATATGTTTGGTTTTAGGAGCAAATCAATAAGGAGTTTGAAGAGAAGAGGACTGAGCTTCAACCTAAAGTCCTCAAGATATATGAGGCTTCTTCAGCAGAAATCAAGGTCAGATTATACCCAGCGAATTTGAGGCAATAACAGAACATATATATGTATATATATATATATATACACATAAGGAAAAAATGAAATAAGAGATGAATGAAAATATAGAGTAAAACTAATTAAATCAAGTTTTCAACTTCAACAGACTTTTATCAAGGAACCTAATGAGGCAGGATTGAAGAAGAACTCTGTTTTGGTTCACAAGTTACTAGAAGAACTCGTGAAAATCGGTACGTACGTATATTATATATGATCATTTTTATTTCCATTATTGATCCCTATGTATTGTATATATGTTTTGTAATTTCTCAGTGACTTCTTTTTGGCTCGGACTTTATTTTAAGAACAAAGGATAATCTCCCTAGCTAAATTATGTTCACCACATTACATACATGTACAGAATTTCCAGGATCAAAACCAGTATCTGAAGCATCTTCAAAGTTTGGGCCAGCTTTGGTTCCAGGACCAGTTCTCTTTGTCTTTGAAAAGGTATCAACATTCATAGTCACTGAAGAGAAAGTTGATGGGCCACCTTCAGCAGCAGCTACACCAACTGAAGAAGCAGGTGGCAATAAAGAAAAGGAGATGATCTTAGTTGTGGAAGAAGAGAAGAAAGAAGAAAAGAAGGAAGAGGAAGAGAAGAAAGAGGAGCTGGAGAAAATAGAAGAAGAGAAGATAGAATTGGCAGTGCAGGAGGCTGAAAAAGAAGAAGCAGCACCAGCTACAACCGAGCCTGCCAAGGTGAAGGAAGCTGCAGAGCCGCCAAAGCCTTGACAAACTCAAGTACAGGAACTAATTGCCTTGAGAGTGAACTCTGTGAGAACTTTTTTTATAAAACCAAAACAGCAATTTGTTTTTGTTTGATGATTACCATCCTTAATTTTCTTGTAATATCTATTGGATTTTTTTTTTTATGGATTAATTTCACAATTAATGATTTGATTCTTTGATTTAAGTGTATTTTTTGTGGATTTATTTGAATCATTTACAATATAATTAAGCATAACAAATAGGTAATGAGATAGGACGATGAATAAAAGGATATTAACAAATAACCATCCTCATTTACAAATTAATGGATTAAAAATGGCGATATTTATTTGGATTTACTTCTCACTCCGTGTTTATAACAAAATTCATGGATTTGAAAGTGGGAAATTATTTATACAATTTTAGAGTAGGAAAAATTTATGACTCACGTGAAAAACCAGCTTCTTCACGGTAGATCTCACTTTTTTTAAATGGTGTACACGAACCTTACACTTCTTAAAATTGTATATAATGAGAGGACAATGAATAAAAGGATATTAACAAATAACAATCATCATTTACAAATTAATGGATTAAAGCCCCGTTTAGATAGTGAAAGTATTTCATCTTATCTCATCTCATCATTACAACTTTCTCAAATTTTTATATAAAATATAATAAACAATTCAACTTTTTCAAATCTCAAAACAATAATCATATTAAAAAATAATATTTTATTCAACTTTTAATTTTCATCTAAAACTATCTCATCTCATCTCATCTCACTATTTAAACTACACCTAAAAATGGCTATATTTATTTGCATTTAATTCTCACTCCATGTTTATAATAAAATTCATGGATTTGAAAGAGGGAAATTATTTATACAATTTTAGAGTAGGAAAAATTTAGGACCCACATGAAAAATTAGCTTCTTCACGATAGATCTTTTTTTTTTTTTTTTAAAGAGAATGCATGAATCTTGCACATCCTAAAATTCTATGATCTAACATTATTATTTGAAAGTTTTAAAATTCTCAACCCTAAGTGCTGAAAGAGTAAAAGAGATTTAAAGTGCTCTCGTAATATTTATTATAGTCAATAAAGATTTTGAAAATGTGTCAGTAGATTCTGCAAGATACTATTTATATATATATATATATTTTTTTTTTCTTCTACTTAATTAAGTCTTAAAATTCGACCAAAACTATACAGAATTTGGATAGAAAGTAATATAAGGTAAACATATTATAGCCTTGTTCATCATCACTCCGATCTCAATTCTGACTTGTACGCATTAGAGTTTTGTTCTTAGAAATGATGACTTTTATGCATCAGAAAAATATAATTTTCCCTACATCCAAGCATGAATAATTGACCCTCTCCTTGGTTGTGTAAGAATAAAAACAAAAAACAAAAAACAAAAACTGAAGAGTTGGTTTCAAGGATGTGGACAATATAGCCAGCCTGCCATCCTCCACCAAAAGAGTTTCCAGACACCAAGTAATCAACGATTTGAAACTCATACATATAATATATATATATATATATATGCATGTCATATTCTTACATGCATGGTTTTAATACATGTCAACATGTCATTTAATTATCAAAGCAGAGAATATATCATAACGTATCTTGACCGCATTCAGTAATATTTTACAGTAATTATAAAGTAAATGTTAGGAGAGAATAATTGGATCCTTCTCAATGTGTGTATATATACACATACAAACATACACGATACATTTACACGTTAGAAATAATTTATTTATTAGAGTCCCAATATGAAATAAAGAGCAAAAGCATTTATCTCAAGCGACAAATTGGATTGATTGCAATTGTTCAACAAACTTTAGTAGCCTGTTTAAAAAAAAAAAAACAAACTTTAGTAGCCTTTCATTCATCTAAATTCATTTGCCGCTAATTCCACAAGCTTTATCATCTATCTCTATTGATCAAACCCTATTTTCCATGCTTTGTGGGCAACAACCTTACTATAGCTCCTTACGAGTCTTTGGCTTTAAGTGCTATCTTTACACATAGGAGTTAGGACACTAAGCAAAACAAGTTTGATCCCAAGATCTTACCATGCATCTTTACATGCAACAGCGATAAACATCAAGGCTATAAGTGTTATCACTCACCTTCCCAACGAATCTTTGTTTTGCAACATGTGGTCTTTGATAGAACAACATTTCCTTTCTTGAACTACTTGGTACCTTCCACCTTCCCCCTTCAACTAGTCCTACCTTATCATTTTTTTAGGAATGGTTCTCCCCTACATCTTCATTGAATAACACCACATGCCTCTAGTTCTTTTCCTTTGTAGGGTTCAACTCACAATGACGCCACTACTCCAACTGAAATTGGCAATAATCTGCTTCCTCTATCAGTCTCTCAAGTGTTACACCTACTCCCCTAGCTATTGCAATTGATGCTTCCCGGCCAAGCATCACTACATCCGCTAGTGACACTTTCCCCTTGAAGCATCACCTTCTTCACTCTCTACTGTTCCCTTCTCCAATTGCTAAGATCCTCCAACTTCACTTTGGTCTCCTCCTAGACACACAATGGTTACTTGATGCTCACCTTCGTTTTGTTGTGGATCTACCCGAGCAGCCCAAGAGTGTTTGCATCGCTGTAAATCATGACAGATCCTACCAGGCTATGTCTGACGAAATCCAAGCCCTACAAGACAACCATACCTAGACTCTTGTCCCTCGTGAAGCTCACATGGGTATCATTAGTTGCAAAAGTGTCTTTAAGACTGAATTAAATGGTGACTGTACACTTGGCTAGCTTAAAGCTAGCCTAATCACTAGGGGTTTTATCCAAGTTGGTGGAGTAAATTATACTGCGATATTCTCACCAATCATCAAACTTGGCGCGCACCATTAAGATCATCCTCAATCTCACTCTAATCAACCGTTAGGATATTCAGCAATCTGACTTCAAAATACATCAATAATCTTTCTTCAAGGAGCAATCCCAAATTTTATCCATCCTACTCTTGCCTCCCATGTATGCAAGTTAAATAAAGCATTATATGGTCTCAAACAAGTCTCATAGTTGGTATGATAAGTTTACTAATTTTGTTATTATTTTTGAATTAATATGTAGCTTAACCGACCATCTCCTTTTATCTACCATTCATCACATAGAATACCTTTTTTTGTATTATATGTTGACAATATACTTTTAACGAGCTCCAAATCATCTCATGTTAGTGAGTTCATCAGCATTCCTAGTACACAATTTGCCATGAACAACCTTGATCCTCTACATTACTTTTTAGGAATATTTTGGCACTGTTTACACGGCACAACACCTTACTTCATTGTATAGCTTCTCATATATGCAAGATAACATCTATCAGTTTAATAGATATTATAAGACATCTCTTTCTTTCATCATCGTGAGATGGAGTTTCTTGTAACTCTTTATGGTAATTAGAGAGTGTACTGTCTGCAAGTTTTATTTCTCCATGTCCAACTCATCAAACTACTCTCCATCTTCTGCCTCATCTACTGAATACCTATACTCCGTGGCTCAAAATGTCACTAATTGTTTCTCTTTATGCTCACCTCCACCAACTTGCTACTTTGGAAGACACAAATGTTCAATATCTTGGAAAGCTATGATCTCCAAGGCTTCATTAAAGGAGAAATCGAATATTCACCATATCTTCTAGAGGATAACATATCTATTCACCCCATAAATGTCCAATGGCGTAAGACAATCCCCCTTGTCTAAGGCTAGATCACTGCCACACTTTCATAAGACATACTCGATATTGTTGTCAGTCTCAATATTTTCGTTGATGTCTGGAACGCTCTACTACATGCTTTCACCCATGACTCATCCAATCACAACCTTGCTTTTAAGCAATGGCTCACCTCTGTCACCCAAGGTTTAGACACCAAGTCTGTAACACCCTGGAGAGTTAACTTATGTTATCCGATAATCAACTCCAACACTGCTAATATACTTCCAAAAGTTTCAAATCAAACGTAAACACTTCAAATTTAATTAACCACACAAATCCTCGATACAGTAACCCCAAAAAAGATATCAACTTCTCTACATGGCACTTAAACCCACATTTCAACAATATAATTATAGACTCTAAATTTTCAATATTATAAAGGAATTTTGATTCAAGCTAATTCTCTCAATATGATCAATTCTTCAAAACACCAAGATATCATAACACAATGAAGTTTCTTAACAAAAATCGACAATACTCTTCGAAGGCTTTCTATTATTAATCCAATACTCTTATGTCATCTCACATAGTGCTTCACAGTCTTGATCCTCGGCTAAATTGTCCAAAATCGTTTGAAAATATTATGAAGATAAGGGAGTGAGTTATCAACAACTCAGTAAGCAAAGAACATATACTAGTATGTAAACATGAGCCTTTTTAGAAAGTTCGGTATGCAGAAACAAAACATTTCATTTTCATATGCAGATCTCAAAAACGTGTTATCAGAAAATCAGAGTGACCTTTCAGTCTTTTAATACCCACAAACCAACTGTTCATTTTTAAAGATACTTTTCATATTCAAAAGCTATTTTCATTTTAAAAAAAATAACTGTTCATATTCAAAGATCTGTTTCATATTCAAAGACCATTTTCATATTCAAAAACGCTTTGGTATAACATAACTGAACGTCTTCATCTTATCATATCATATCGTATCATATCATATCATATACCATGTTTAACCCTCGTGATAAGGTTGTCCTATCCCCAGTGGCCAAACCAGGCAGTATCATATTGTGAAACTTCATTTTTTTAATCTCGAAGCCCCGAGTGTACACACAGAAAAGAACACATAAAAGACCAATTTATTTCCAAAGGGGGTGCACTCATATCATATCATATCATATCATGTTGGTACCAACCATATCATGTGAACCAGTATCATCATATCAGAACCGAATCAGAATCAAAACAGATAAGTATGCCAAAGGTTTTTCATATTCATATCATATCAAACACGTGCTAAACATATTCATAACATTTCCATTTGATCAAAAAGGGACCTAAATCATTTCATATCATATGTATAAAAATCTCAATGATATCATAATTACTCTTTTGCATATTTTAGAAACATGTCAAATATTGCTCATGTCTACACTATTCATGTCAAAAGCATTTATTTTCTCTTTCATAAAAATCTTATGAATGAATGCAAAACACATACTGAGGTTGTTTTTCACCCTTTCTTTTTTTAAAAAAAAATGCACATTTTTACAAACCAACCTCAATTCATTTCTTTTTATGCAAATCTAGCATAGGAACCCCGCTTATCTGGGCTTCTTAACTTTCCGAAAATTTTCTCAATAATGTCGAATAATTATCAATCGTCACCTATAAGATAATCACGTAATTTTCGTAAATTTTCAATCAATCACATATTTCAATATTTAAGCCTAAGTTTCTAAATTGACCTATTTTAATTCCTCAATACCTAAAATTCTCATAACCCCAAAATAGCTTCATTTCCTAAAACCATCAGTATCGACTTAATCAAATTCGTACCTAATAAGAAATTTATCAAATAAGTATTATGATAATAACGGAACTCAATAAAAGTATTATTTAAAATATCTAAATTACCAACTACGTACTATAAATTAATAGAACACTTTGAATACATTAAAAAAAATCTTATAACAAAACTCTTTTAAACTAAGCCCATTAACATAAACCTAAATAAATCAAGTCCATCCACAAACCCATTAAACCACTCACCCGAAAAGATAAATCTAGAGGCATACACTAAGGGACAAAAATGGCAATAGCACTTCTCTTCTATTAGGTTAACATAATTATATATAATTATATAAACTTTACAAGGGAAACTTGTAGTGAACGGAAATAAAGATATAGAAATAACAAAACTATAGCGACAACAGGGACTTACACCATGGAAAACTGAGGTAGTGGCATTGTGGGAGAGCAATGGATGCTGGGCTAAGGTGGTGGTGACCTTCTCGATGGCGTCGCACAGGGAGAGAAAGAAAGAGAGTGCTGAAAAAACAAAAGAGGGAGAGAGAGATAATGTAAGAGACGAGACGGAGGGAGAGCAAGCTGAAGGAGGGAGATACGGTGAGAGGGTGCAGGTGGCTTACCAAGAGACTAAGGTGGCGTGCAGCGGATAAGGGGTGATGGGACGACGGCTGGTGGTGTGGGTTGGCATGTTGATAGCTCATGGTGGAGGAAACACTCATCTGTTTCTTGGTACGGGAAACAGGGGCTTTCCGTGAGCTAGGGGATGACTCCTGGTTTCGTGTGGCTGAGCAGCGGCTAAGTAAGGGTGTTACGGTGCAAACATTGGACGCGGGTGAGTCGTGGTAGGTGGCACCGAGGTGTTGGGGTGGCTGCAAGTGTGGCTCAGTTTCGAGTATCTAAAATAGAGGAGTATCGTGGCTTGCAAAGGAGACTACGGAGACGTTGGGCGACGGCTTCGTGAGGCAGGGCACAGTGGTGTGGTCTGGACTGAGGTTCAACATGGAGGGTGAAAGTTCAGAGAAGTTTGGATGGCTGAGGACATGAGGAGAGGGCAGCGGAAATGAATCTAGGATTGAGGATGCTTAACATATATATATATAAGCTATAAGTAGGAAGCAGATCAAACCTAAAGAAAAGGGAAGGAGGGACATGCATGAAAATGGAACAAATGGCGTGAACCCGTGCGACGTGGGTTCTGGAAATGCTTCTACGAGCCTAGGCTCCTTAGAAGGGAGTTGGGCTAGGAACCGACTGGGCTGGGCCCAAAAAGAAAAATAAAAATCAACTCAAATAGGCCCAGTCCGAAAATAGAAGAGTCCAACAAAAGAAAAAGGCACCATAAAAATAAATAAGAGCCAAATAAAAACACTACAACTCAATATTAATAAAATAAAATAAATAAAGTCCAACAATAAAATAATTTAAAGCAAGGAGTAATTTAAATGCAAAAAATAATTAATATCAAGAAAACACATCAAAATAAATTTCACAACTTAAAAATCGAAAATTAACCCTACGATAAACACGATAAATTAAAACAAAAGAACCAATAGTTAAATTAAATAAAATAATCATTCAATTAAAAAAATACACTAAAATACGAGATATCACAAAGTCAATGTGATTTTGTCGTTTTAATCGATTCGACCACTCCTTTCAAGCTAGCAACATATCCTAGGCCTTGGCTGTCACGACCATTCAGAACTCTAAGTGGTTCCCAGACTCAGCTACCATTGATCATGTCACAAGAAATCCAGGTAACCTTCATGCACTTAAACCTTATCTCAATTTATAAAGTCTTATGGTTCGTAATGGTGTACTTTATCGGTCACACATATTAGTAACACTTCTATTGGTTTTAGTACCTCTTCCATTCCAGTAAATGATGTTCTTGTAATTCCATACCATTACAAAGGACTTACTCTCTATTAGTAAATTTACTACTGACTATCTACTCACTGTTAAATTTGATGGGGATGGTTTTGTGATAAAGGACAGGGCAACTCAAATAATAATGGTGAGGGGTTGTAGACGAGGTTGGTTATATGCTTTTGATGAAGCTCCAATTGCTTGTTTTTCTCACACATTTTGCAAAGTCAGTTTTGCTAGTTGGCATCACTGTCTAGGGCACCAAAATCAGCAAGTTTTGTAGCATCTACATTCAAATAAACAGATTTTTTTTATATTTCAAAATTTACTTCTTCATCTATTTGTGTCAGTTGTCAAATGGGAAAATCATGTAGAATATATTTTTTCCTAAAGACAACAAAATAACCAGTCATTTTCATAAAGTGCATTATGATTATGGGGACCAATTCCTGTTGCTTCCTATGATAAATATAGATTTTTTTCCATCTTTATTAATGAATACATAAATTTCACCTGCCTTTTCCCATGTGGCATAAGATTGAATTGACTTCATGCTTTACGATGTTTTCTACTATGTTGAATGTCAATTTAATACTAAAATTTGTGTGTTTCAAAGTGATGAAGGTGGGAAATTTGCTCCTCATGAGTTCATGTCCTCTTTGCAATCTAAAGGGATCCATCATTAATCAGCAAGTCATAAAACACCAAAGCAAAATGGAAAATTTGAACATAAGCATTGGAACATCACTGAACTTGGCCTCATTATGATCTTTCATGCTCACCCTCCCTCGCGGTTTTGGATTCACTACTTTTCTATTGTTGTATTTCTAATTAATAGATTACCCTCCAAAGCTCTTCACATGCAGTCTCTTTTCTTCCGTTTGTATAGAAGACAACTTGATTATTCCAATCTACGTGTGTTGGGATCTTGTTCCTTCCCTTTCCTTGGTGACTACCGGGCGCATGTACTGGAGCCAAAGTCTCTACATTGTGTCTTTCTTGGCTATAACACCAAGCATAAGGGCCACCCATTGGTCGAGTTTCCAGCTCGCTGCATATGGTCTTCAAAGAATATGTTCTCCCTTATTGTGAAACCCCCAACCCTCTACTTGTGATTTGGCGGTTTACCACTACGTTTGGACATGTAATACCGAGTTACACACTCCTTGCATTCATGACTATTATAATCATGCTCCAAGCATGTTACTGATGTTATATTTATCTAGTCTAAATATATAATTATTATATATCAATACCAAAAGAATTTTCTGAACTCCTGAAGCATGGCATCAAATGCCATCCATAAGTTACCAAAATTAAAGCATAGCATCATAAATTGCTACATACCCCAACTTGTTTCAACCAAATAAAAGCACTCACCCCATTGTGGTAAAGCCAAAATACAGTAAACAGATAAACAAGGGGCTAGTAAATGGGTTGATCCCTCCTAACTCCTCCGAATGCGTCTGGTTTTCTTGCTCATAGACACCCTCATCAAACTAGTATACAAAATCTGTAGTTCTGGGAAATCAGAACCGTAGTAGGACTATTACAGTGAGATTTTTAAATCTTACTAAGTTAAAAATCTTACTCAGTTAATTTTAAAGCAAGTCTTATAGATGTATGCTTTGACAGTTATCACATAAGTAATAGATGCATGAATTATGAAAGTTTTCAAAAGATAAAGTCCTCTAGATTCCTCATCTTTGAATTTCAAAAGCCTTATTATTCATATTAACCATATTTCACGACCTCCCCGTAAGCTTTATACGCACGTTCTGATTCCCTTTGCCAGACCTACAGATAACGTCTGCTAGAGTGACTTTGTCTTAAGAATTAGTTAAGGTTTCGCGTAACCGTCATTCACCTTAAGCTTCTCTAACTTCCACCAGCCAATAGGCAGACTTTTGACCCAAGACCGTTACTCTCATGCCCAGCATCAACCCAGAAGATATCAATTCATTCTTAAGCACTCTAGAATAGCTAGAGGAGTTTCACTAGTTTAATGCCCAATCCCAACTTGGAATCGTCAATCAACCCACACACTTTTCTTTTGAAAACAATGTAATCTTACAAGAATTATAGGTTATTATGTGAAATACATAAATATATAATTTACATAACCATTGTAGGAAGTATACAACATGAAAGTTGAACAATTTGCATAACTTAAACATTCGTAAGTATCATCATGGAAAAACTTACCTGAAGTTGCTACATCACTAAAACATGTTTGGTTTGTTGTCTATGAAAGTGCATGGTTAAGTTAACCTATAGTGTTGATAGTTTATTATTAAAGAGAGGTCACACGCAAGTTTGAGGTTGATTAAGATGTCAGACTTTGCAAATTAGGCCTTTAGTGAAGTTTAAAATTCCAATTATACCCCTCGGTATTTAACCTAACACCAATCAGTTTCTGCCCTTTTTATATCTATTTCCATTTTTTTTGTTCAAAACAAGTTCAATTATCAAATCCACACATCAGGCTCTTGATATTACTCCAACTGAATCCATATAACAATATCGTAATCAAAAGACTCAGCCTTTTTACTAATAGGAATCTTAGACCATACTTTAAATCCCAATACAAAGTCACATCAACCATAAACATCATAAAAGTATCATTTTCCTTCATGAGTTCTTATCAAAATCAAATATCCAAAACTTGGTTCAAAATTAGATCTTTGCCCTCAAAACTATATTTCTTTTAGTTATCAAAACAAAAAACTCAATATACACCCAAACAATTTGACATTAATAACTTCATATTCGACCATCAAAACTCATCATCAAGTACACTCTTGATCAGCCATTAAAACATGAAGCAAAAAAGGAACATGAGAGAGTAGGCTCATTCCTTGAAGGCTAAAACAGGGACTCCCAAGTCTAGTTTGCTAGAGAAAGGTGGAAGTTTTTTGGTATGATGGTGTTTTGAGTGTGTTTGTGTAGGTGAGCTCTAGAGATTGAGAGAAAATGTTTGATGGAAATGGTTTTGTGAGTGGGCAAGCAAGGGAGATAGAGCTTGGGAGAAAACTGAGGAGAGAATGGAATGTGCCCGGTGAGCAAGAGAGAGTTTGAGAGGGCTCTAGGGTTTCTTACATGGTTTGTGGTTGGCCTTAGGGTTGGCGTTGATCCTCATGTACATCTGTATGGCAAATTGAGAGAGTCTGGAGCAAGAAAAAATAAACAAATGAGGCTGTTGTGTGAGTGGGACACCCAGCCAAAGCAGAAAGTCCTTTTTGTGGTTGTTAGTCCTTTTTGGTCCTTCATCCCTTAGTGTAAGACAAGTGTCCTAAAGCATCTTGTGCTTGACCAAGGGTGGTTTGAGGTTGAGTTTGTGGGTGGTTAGGTCTAGGTATGGTTACTATTTATGCTAAAGTGGAAGCTGACATGGCAAGGCCATGATGAGGTGGCGTAATCTTGATGAGGTGGTGACTCCCCATTAGTCCATGTGGTTATTTTATCAAGCACACTTGAGCGCCTGGAGACTCTGTCACTTGCACTAAGCTTGCCAGGCCTACACCTAACAGTCATACCTTGGTCCCTTACATGGACATTAGTCTTACAGGTTCTATCCCTTCAAATCACGTTGTTTCTCCGCTTTCAGAAGTCCTCACTTGGCATCATATGCTCACTCGGGCCAAGGATGCCATTCACAAGCCAAACCCAAAGTACCAGAATTTGCATGTTGCACATGTCTCTCATGATATCCCTCTCATCCCACGCACTGTTATCTTTGCTAAACACTATCGAAGATGGCTTGTAGCTATCACTGAGAAATTAGAAGCTTTGGGCAACAATGCTGCACAAACCTTAGTTCCTCATCAACCTCACATGAATGTGATCGGCTGCAATTGGATTTATAAAGTTAAGCTCAAACTTGACATCTCCCTTGAGCAACTGAAAGCTCGCATGGTTGCCAAGCAATTTAACCAAGTTAATGGCCTTGATTTCTCTAAGGCTCTCTCTCCGCAAACCTGCAAGCATTCGATTTGTTCTCACCATTGCCATCGTTAAAGTTTGGGAGATTCGTCAACTCGATGCTAATGTGTTTTTTAATTAATTCCTTAATACTTCTAACTATATGCAGTAGTTTCTAGGCCACATTGACTCCCACCATCCTAACCATGTCCGCAAACTCTCAACAGTCTCAAACAAACTCCACGAGCTTGGTTTTATTGACTCAATGTGTTCCTTCTGCAACTCGATTTTTATTGTAGCACCTCTGATCCAAGTCTCTTTATCAGAAACTCTATTCATGGCATTCTCATACAAATGCATTCAGCCCAATCCTTTTTCTGGACACTGTGGCTTTAGTAGGAAAGAATATAACATATTTTTCTTTGTTAATCGATCCATCTGCCCCGGTATCCACATATTTTTCCAACACTAAAACTAGCGCTTGTAAAGAAGATTGAGATCCAATAGAAAACAGCCACCAGGCCATCTGCATATATCAAATGTGTAACCAAAGGATAGCCTCATAGACCTTAGTAAGCACTGATGGCCCCTACATCAAAAAAGTGATTGATTAATCTACTTAGGACTTCCTATGCTATAATGAAAAGATATAGGGACAACGGGTCTCCTTGTCTAAGTCTACGTAATGACTTAAAGAAAGTCTCTTTCATCATGATGGAAACCCATGAAGAGGAGATACAGTTGGAAACCAGCTTGATCCAAGCTTCTGCAAAACCAAATTCCTTTAACAAAAAATCTCATTCAATCCTATTATATGTCTTAGCTATACCAACTTTGATCATAACATTTCTGCCTCGCACTCTTTTGTTATACTATGAACTCGCCTTTTATATAGTATTGTTTATACTTTGCATAGACTTATGGATCTAAACTTAGAAAAATCCACCACATCTCTATCTTTTGGTATCAACACTATATAAGAGGTTGAATAAAATCTTTTCAAAATAGTGCCTTGAAAGAATTCTAAGGCAGCTTTAACCAGATCTTCCTTGATAATGTCCCAACGTTCCATGAAAAAACAAGCTCCAAAACCATCCAAACCCGAGCTGCTCTCCATTCGTATAGCATTTACAACTATCTTTAATTCTTCCATAGATGGTGGCTTGCATATATATAATTTTCCACTTGAGAGATTACAGGGGCTATAAGAGAATCAAACATGAAGTCTTCCACTGAACAATTAGAAGTAGGGGTAAAAACAAAACTGGTGAACCGGTAAACTGGACTGGACCAAACCAAACCGGTGGACCGGTTCATATATATATATATATATTAATTTTTTATATTGTATAAAATATTTTTATATGATTTTTTATATTATATATAATATATAATTAGATATAAAATAATTTTGTATTATATGATAAATTACTAATTAATATAATACTAAATTTTAAAATCCTATATAAATAACTATATATTATCACTATAGTCTATTAATAGTTATATTAATACTATATCACTATATATTATAATATACTATAATATATCACTATATATAGTCTATAATACAATTATAATATCTATTAGAATATACTACAATATATTATCACTATATTATTATGTACAATAATATACTATATTATATATACTATATAATATACTTGAAAAATTGGACCGAATTGGACCTGAAAAATTGGACCGAATTGGACTGAAACCGATAAAACTGAAAGTATCGGTTTAGAGGTGTAATTGATGCGGTATCGGTTTTTCAAATGTGAAAATCAGTATATATCAGTTTGGTTCTAAAATATGTTCAAAACTAGATCAGTTACTCCCCTAATTAGAAGTATGGGTTACTTCAAAATAGCCCACTGCAGCCTCATGTATTTGTTCTGGACTTTCCAGAATTCTACCATTATCTAGTTTCATTTTTGCTATTGGGCTTTATTCCTTTTGTCTTATGTGATATCATGAAAAAAAATTGGTGTTAGCATCCCTTTCCTGCAGCCATTTTATTTTTTGTTTTTGTTTAGAAAGTATTTCTTCTTGCAGCAAACAAGTATTATGAAGTTATATCTTCTTTCTACACAACTCCTGTTCCATTTGACTAGATTGATTCTCACACAACCCTACCTCTAGCTCTAGAATTTCCTCTTCTAGTTTCTGCATCATTTGCTCAACTCTTCCAAATGATTGTTTATTCTAGGCTCTTAGCACTCTTTTCAGACTCTTTTTAAATACAAACTTTGCTAAACCAGTCCCATGAGCTGCTTTCCTACCATGATAGTCACTAAAGGTTTAAACCCCTTGGGTAGGGCCCATATATGTAAGAATTTGAATGGAGTCGGGCCATAGAAGACATGACTAAGATTTTCAGTAGCTAACATGGGACAACGATCAGAACATCTTTTTTATAGATACTGCACCAAGATTGAGTTAGGAACATCTGTAGAAATCAATTTTCTATCCAATCTCGCTCATATTTTGTTTCTTCCTTTCCGTCCATTACTACAGTTAAATGTCTTCAATGGCCACCCTCGGTTTTGACAAACCTCCCAACTTCTCAGAATTATTCCTGATAGTATTGAAGTCACTAGCCACAATCCATATTTTATTCTGTATTTGTAGATTCTTTAGGTCTTGCCAAAGAACCCTCCGTTCTAAATAATTGCATTTAGCATTACTACAGTAAGGATAAACTCATTATGTTGATAACTCACCACGCTTGAGATAGTTTGATTGGTAATCTGTAGCCAAATGTTTCCATAAACATCCTCATTGGAAATATAATTAGAGAAACATTACATTCTAACCAAAGACCTTGCTTGCTTTTTAACTGACAATGAACGGTTCCAACAGAGCAATTACCTTAGGCTTATGTTTAAAAACAAGCTTTTTTAATCTGCCAGTTGAAGCCATATTTCACACCCATCTTATGTTTCATACTAAGATATTTGGGATCATTGAGATATCTAATGGAAATCGTTATGGTTGTTGCTAGATTTCTTCTTACCCTTCAACTTGATCTCCTTCTTCAATAGTGCTAAAGGTTTATCCAAATCAAATTCATAATCTTTTCTACTAGCAATGATTGCCTTGAACAGAGCTTTCTCATCATCTTGGTCTTCTAAGGACGAAAAAGAATTTGAACATCTCAGTCCTTGACTGATTTCTATTATAAGATTGCCATCATCGACCTTCCTATCCTTCTGCACAAATTCCACCACCACTATGTCTACAACCATAGAGATATACTCCTTGGATTGAATGGAGCTCTGGCAGTCCTCTTTGCCCTTTTGAGATTCACACTTTTTACTGCATTCACCTTCCTCTCGATCACTATCATCTTTCAGGCCGATTTTTACCACTTCTTCTAGTCTTTTTTGGTTCTCAATACATCCATTTTGGGTTTCACACAATTGGTTTCCTTTCTTGCTGCATTGCCCAGTTTTCATCTCGTCCATTCCTTTTTCCATTTTTCCTACATGGTATGAGGCTTAGCTTTATTGTCTGTATCCCTCCTCTCTTCCATTCCATCATTATTGGTATTTTCATATGCCTAATTGTCTTTCCCTACCACAGTACTTTCTTTCTCCTATCCTTCCATATCCATCGTAGACTGACTGTCCCACTTTTACATATTATCTTTTGGTCTCGTTCCTCCCCTCATCTCTTCCTTTTCTGTTGCACTTCTTAGATCTCAATCCTTCGGGTTTTTTATATCAATTTGCAGGCACCTTGAAGATGACCCTGATGTCTACAAACCTGGCAGAATACCAAAGCTTTCTCATATACAGCCCTTTTGCAAAATCCTTTCAATTTGGAAGTCCCAATCCAGAACCTATCAAGTAAAGGCATTGCCACATCCACCTCCACACACATCCGCGCACAACTCGGCTTGTTCCATTCAGAGTTGCATTATCGGCCTTTAAGAATCGACTCATCGAACTGGCAAATATTTTTAGAAATGCTGGGAATATGAAGAGGCAGACCTAGGAGAATAAACAAATCGGTGCCAAAGAGGATTCCTCTCTTTCGTTAAATTCTGGTGTCCACTTGAACACTCGATATGCCCGCCCCTCCATTTCTCAAGTTTCCTGCCTCTCCCAAGCTTTAGCAAAGACTTCTCCACATTCATTCTCACCATTATGTGCTTCTGATCCAATATACCAATGGAAGGGATAGAAAACAATCCCCAGCATTTGTTGACGTAAATCCTTTTTTGATCAAGGGATGGTCTTCCCCATAGAAGTTTTAGCACCAGTGTGAACCGGACCTTTTTCACTTCTATTGCCATCTCCTTCTCCGAGAAGAAAAAACCCGAGCCACCTTGAACTGCGACTGGAGGTCGCATTTGAATCGCCACCTTGGAGGAGACCTTCGATTTTAGACTGTCAGCATAAGATTTCTTTAATTCCGTAGGTCTCGCCGGCGAGATTTGGGCTGGCAAGGCCATTGTATCCGAAATGGCGTACAGGCTCGCCGTCAAGCGACCAGGGCAGATGAACATGTTGACTCAAGATGAGGTATTGTGAATTATTTCATAGCATTGATTTTGTATAAGAAGCAACATATTCATTGACTTCTAGTGAAATAATTCATAGATCTAGAAATATGTGTTAGGCTTAATTGGTCTTTTTAGTGAAATAAATAGG
>QEOT01005837.1:214217-248760 GCA_003123785.1 Pterocarya stenoptera
TTTTTTTTTTTTTTTTTTTTTTTTAATTTTAGCAATGAGTAGGTTGCTTCTTCTTTTTTTCTCTAATGAAGCATATATATCATTAGTATAAGGAAAGCGAGATATACGGGGAGGGGGTGGGGTTTTCACTAAATATCCCATTACAACAATCATAGTTTAAATTGAAAAAAAATAAATATCTAGTTTTGGGACCAAAAACCTAGTCTTCACCTATACCCTACAAAGATAGCGCTGTCTTAAATGATGATTTTTTACAATTTGTACAATTATGTAAACTGTGATGCCACCGCTGGATGTGTGGATGTTGAAGGTGTACTGTAGTTTGTTCTCTTGAAATATTTCTTAAAGAGATCCATATTCCCAACCTTAAAATCAACGGTTGTGGAAAGTGGAAACATAACAAGAAGATTGGCATTGAATGGTCTGCACTGCGGTCGAGTTTCACTTGTGACGGTGCATGGAAACCATGTGTTAGTAATTGTGAGATGGGGTAAGTTAGATCTAAAAGATCTTGAAGTGGCGAAATTACTGGTACAATGCGTGTAATCATCGGACGCATTATATATGGTGCGTGATAGCCACACGCAGAACAAGTCAAGGGTAAGGGTCACGTGCTAAGATTTTCATCGCAGTTCTACTTGATCCTAATAGATTGCCAACTAGGGAGTTGCATGATAGGGTGCATGTAGGCAATCAATCACCATAGTGCGGTGGATATGGCCAAAACCGAACCGATGGAAAAAAAAAAATTGATTAAAAATGCTAGCAAAAAGACTTATGAATAGACAGGTTTAAAAAAAAAAACGAAGAGGACAAGGCGTCATCCTCCTCACCAGTAGAAACACATCTGGGAAAGGACGAAGATATTTTCTTGAGAGAACCGGTACGAGGGCATGCGACTTTTTGAAGGACATTACTTTACTGAAAAAACAAAACAAAAAAATCAAATGGGTGAAATTAATAGGTGGGTTGAGGCAACACAAAGTGGATAATCACCATAACACTTCCCAAAACAAAAGTTATAACATTTCCCGAAACAAAAGCAACCAAACACCCCGATTCCATGCAATAAAAATATATTTCTCCAAATCAGAATACAAAAATACCCTAAAATACTTTCTCAGATGTTAGTGCTCTAACACACAGACATACTTCTTTGAAAACACTAAACAAAAAGAAACCCTTTCATTGTCATGAATTCTTGAGAATTAACGGAAACACTGGAATTTTCGAACGTAAAATCTTGTAAATATTCCCTGATTTGTCGTTTTAGGCCAGACCTCAGAAACAGTGCTGTCTTGCCCACCTTGTCTCATGCACTTGGCATCCCTCAAATACTAAGTTACAGCACCTATATTCCAGAAAGCAACCTCACATCGATCATTCAGTGAATACCATCTAAATGATGACACAATAATTCAGTCAACCATATATACCATCACTTTTTGCAGTATCCTTACTGTTCATGTTTACTTGAAGTACTTAAATGACCACAACACCCCCCTCAACCCTAAACTACATGAAGTACCAACAATTAATACAGAGCATAATCCTATGCAAACGTAAAATCGGAAAAAAAAAAAAAAAAAAGGCATTTCCACTCTTGTTATATATGTATACTGAAACTGCTTGTGATCTGCTGCTGTTATATTTTAGTTTTGATACTTCGAAGATCTTGCATGCATGATGGCGATGTCATTGCATTCGAAACGTATTAGGTTGTTGAGCTTCTGCAAGCATCTGAACAACTTCTCTCATGGTGGGGCGCTCCACGCTGTGCTCTTGAACACATAACATTGCGACGAAGAACACCTGCATTGCTTCATCTAGTGGAATGTCACCGGCCAGCCGTTCGTCCAGAATTTTCACAACTCTTTCTTTGCTTGAGTTAGTCTGCATCTTGACCCACTGAACAATGTCTAACCCTTCTTCACCAAAATTACCAACTGGTTTCCTTCCCGTTACGAGTTCTAGGAGTACCACCCCGAAGCTGTAGACATCACTTTTCTCGTCAACTTTCAATGTGTACGCGTATTCTGTCACAGGAAGCACAGAAAGGAAAAATAAAATAAAAAAATAAAAGATAAAGAAAAAGGTTTATATATAGCGGAATCGCATAATATCATAATATTAGAAAAGGAAGAAAGAAAAATGCAGCCTTTTACACCATGCAGTAAGTATACTTTAAAAGAAGGGGTAAATGGTTCTGTCAAGTTTGAGTGGGATTTCATGACTCACCACACTGTTCTTTTTACAGAGAGAGAATCAGTATCAGCTCATCTCCCCAGGTAAAGTTACTGACTCTAATGTGAAAAAGAAAGGTATTTTTGTGGTTTGTATATGTATTCTAAAGAGATATTGCTCTTTCTGGGGTTTAGGGAAAGCAGAGCTTAGATCCCAATCTGGATTCTTTTAAGGGGGAATTCTTTGGATATATGTGCATGCTGTTATGGTCTTAGTTTTGGGTTCTGGTTAAAAAGGTCGATCGTAATACGTCTGAACGAACATGGGCTAATGGTTTCGACTTTCAAGGCATGCAAAGCTCATAGCCCGTTAGCGTGGCTGTAAGCAAAAGAAAAAGCAAAAGGAGAATTTTCCTTTGTGTTAGTGGAGGCTTTACCCTTATCGGAATGCACAGAACTCTGCTTTCTGCTTTAGTACCAAGAAAAGTATATTCTAGCTATATTTTATGGAGAGTTGGGAAGAAGTGTATATCCCTCTATCAATTTGCAATTTTGATCCCAAAATTGAAGAAAATGAATAAGGTTCCGAAAGCATCAACGCAACCTCTTTCCCGGGATCCCGGGTGACGGACCCATTTCGCCAAGTCAAAGACTCTAAGTCAGAGACTTTTTTTTTTTTTTTTTTTTTTTGGTGTTTTCTTTATTTTACTGCTCAATCTAAAGTGATCAGGTCTTCTGATATGATGAAGCTAAAGCTTTGAGTTATGCCACAAACTGATGCATCTATGCAAAGAAGAAAATAAAAGAATAAACATACCTGGAGCTATATAGCCATAAGAGCCTGCAATTGCAGACATGCACTCTGATGTTCCAGTATCTTGCATAAACTTGGCGAGTCCAAAATCTGCCACATGAGCTTCGCAATCTGAGTTAAGTAAAATGTTGTTGGATTTGACATCCCGATGGATTATCAGAGGGGAACAATCATGATGCAAATAACACAATCCTTTTGCGGCTTCAATGGCTATTTTAAGCCTGGTCTCCCACTTCAGATGACCACCACTCTTCCCATGCAGAACTTCGCCTAGACTTCCATTTGGCATGTACTCGTATACAAGCAAGTTGGTCTCTTTATTTGAACAAAAGGCCAGCAATCGCACAATATTCCTGTGACGGATTTTCCCCAGTGTACGTATTTCTGCAGAGAGGCCATTATCATGAGAAGAGCCTTTGCTTATTCCCAACAGCTTCTTCACTGCTACTTCCTCCCCGTTTGGCATGGTTCCTGAGTACACAATCCCAGCTCCACCTCTTCCTATAATATTATTTTCCTTTATGCATTCCAGAATGTCTTCACTTCCAAATTCTAGCTTCTGGAATGCCGTGAGCTTCCAGGAATTTGAATTCCTCCTCATCTTTCTGGTTTTTATGATTGCTAGAACAGCAAATACCAACGAGCATAGCAGGAGTCCCAAAGCAAAAATAAGCTTAAATTTTGCAGGGACTTGAGGCCTGCTGCCACTATGGTTGTGGGATTCTAATGGTGAGCTTGATAAATAGTTGCAGGGGCTCAAGTAAGGACCACAGAGCTGAGGGTTACCAGCAAAGGATGTAGAGTTGAATACTGAATATTGTCCTGTTTCTGGTATTGGACCAGAGAAGTTATTGTGGGAGAAATCCGCTGATGTTAAGCTCTTCATGGACCCAATTTCCTTAGGGAGGCTCTGGTTAAAGTTGTTCCATGATACATTGAGATAATTTAATATATGAATTTGTGAAATTTGAACAGGGATTGGGCCTGTAAACTGGTTTTGGCTCAAATCCAAGGAAGTCAGCAAGAGGCAATTACCAATCTCAGGAGGGATTCTGCCTGAAAAGTTGTTTCTACTCAGATCCAAAGTTAGGATATTTTTCAACAGGCCCATTTCGAATGGAATTTCTCCTGTGAATCGGTTTCCATTTAGTAGAAGAATCTGCAATCTGGGGAAGTTTCCAATAGAAGTAGGAAGAGTCCCAGATAAGCGATTATTTGAAAGATTTAGCTGGACGAGTTTCGAGGGTACCTTGCTTGTGTCCTGCGGAAGTGGCCCACTAAGATAATTATTGTACAATTCCATGAGTGATAGCTCTGGCAAGTGAAGAAACCCATTTGGTATCGAGCCAGTCAAATAATTATGACCAATTCGAACTCTTTGGAGAGTGTAACATTGGCCAAGATCATCAGGCAGAGGGCCAAACAGAAAGTTGTGTAGTAAAATCAAGATCTTCAACTTCCTTCCCAAGCATAGAGATTTAGGGACCAATCCAGTGAGCTTGTTACTTGACAAATCAAGCTCAATTAGTCTACTGTTCTGACCTAGCTGGGAAGGAATGGCTCCAGTGAAGTTATTCTGCCACATTTTTAGGACTTCTAACTTGGGTAGCTCTGCAATGGCACGAGGGATCTCACCATGAAATTTGTTGATGAATAGGTTCAAGAGTGTAAGCTCATGGAGGCCTGAGAACTCCACCGGGATGGCTCCGGTTAGTGCATTGTTCGAAAGATCAAGAGTTTTCAGACTACTCAGATTCCCGAGTTGAGGAGGGATCCAACCATTGAGTTGATTTATTTGCAAGAATATAGTGTCTAAGTTTATCAGATTGCCCAACTCTGGAGGAATTGGACCCTCCAGGCCACAACTTGCAAGGTCTAGATGAAACAGATTAATCAGCTTACCCAACTCTGATGGGATTCCACCATCAAATTCGTTGTAATAACCCAAAAGAAGCTGCTGGAGATTAGTAAGATTACCAAGTTCCCTTGGTATGAACCCGCCCAATGAATTTCCTGCAAGTGAAAGATAATTGAGCTGCTTCATATCTCCATAGCTTGGAGGTATTTTCCCAGTGAAGAAATTCCCGCCAAAGTCCAAGTGTTGCAGCTTGGAAAGTTGAGTGACACCCAAAGGAAGTGAGCCATTGAAAGTGTTATCATAAGCGTCTAGCACAACAAGCTCTTTCAACTCAGAGAACTCCCAGTTCAAATCTCCACTGAACATGTTGGTGGACATATTGAGGACCTGAAGTCTTCCTAGCTTGTGAACATCTGGCGGAAAAAGGCCGGAAAAACTGTTTGCGGCGACTGAAAGATTAACAAGGCTAACAAGTTCTGTGATTACAGGGGAGAGAGAACCAGAGATGTTGAAATTTGATATGTCTAGTGAAACGACTAATCTGTTCGTTCTGTCACAAAGGACACCAGTCCAAGAACAAAGGGACAAGTAGTTCGATTCATTCCAGCTACTTAGAGAAGGATCGAAGGACTCGAAAGCATGTTTTAGAGAAACCAGGATTGAAGCTTGCCTTTTGAGAGATGGATAATGTGCCGAGACAGGAAGAGAAGTTGTGAGAAACACAAGAATTATAAAATAGAAGGAGACGGACCTCATATCAGAAGCAGCCATGGGAAGCTCTCTGGTTTACAGGAGGTGGGTTCTAGAGAAACCAATAATTTTTATCAGATTGAAGTAAAGCAATACCACAGTTCATAGAGCTATATGTTCAGCTAGCAGAGCTGAGAGAGAGAGCCAATGAAGACAAGCTGTGGAAGGCGAGCAAATGTATTACAAAGCAAAGTGCTATATTAGCAGCATCCAAGGCCTTCTTCCTCTATCTGAGAGTCTATCCTGGTTTTATCTTTCACTTTATAGAAAGAAAAAGCAAAAGCAATGTTTGCTTAAAGATGAATATATTACAGCAGACCGTTTGATCATACCAATATTCAGAATTCCGTTGCTTTTGAATCCAAATGACAAAGCTGGCCCTGCTTTTCTTTCTTAAATTTTGGACCCAAATGGACAGAGAAGTCACATTTTGAATCTTATGTACTTGGAGGATTTCGACCAAAATGAAAATGCAAAAGAAGCAATCATAGGTAGGCAAATGCAAAATTAATTGACCCTTAAGTATTACACACTGTTAGAGCTCAGTATCCATACTTGAACTGAACTATATGCAACTCTAAAGCAGGTCGATCGATGATGACAGCCGCAATTTTGGCATAATTTCTTCTTCATTTGTGATTATGGGTTTGGAAGTATAATTTGCACGAGTTGGTTTATTATTAAAATGAAGTAGTGGGATTTTCCTTATTGCTTGGCAAATGTCTTTCCACCCTTCTCCCATTTGAAGAAATTTATAGCCTAACTCATTTCATAAATTCGGTTTTACAATGGAGAAATGTTCATTTCTTACAAACATGCCCAAAACCTTATCCACATGCAATGTAAGATTATTCTTCAACACCCTCTCTCACGTGCAAGTCAGTATTTTTCCTAGTCCTTGTCACAAGGTAAGTAATGTGGCACCCCGTTCATCCTATACCTTAGCTCTGATATCATGAAGAAATTCATGAGATTAACTTATCTTATAAAACCGGTTCTTCAAGATATAATTATTCATTCTTTATTAACATGCCCAAGACCTTGTATACAGACAATGTGAGATTATTCTTCAACATCATTATGACATACAACTTGAGTTTATCTGGTTATATAGCCTTGCAACTCTCTCCCTCTTTCTTTTCCTTCTGCTCTATTTTTGTTGCTATCATAATGAGTTTTGCTACTTATAAGTTAGTATGTGATACAACATACCTTCAAACCACATCAATTGTAAGAGAAATTCAAAAACATAAAATATATTTTATGTAGCTGGTGTAAAATCACCACTTATTTCAAAAGTTTAAATTGATTGGAAGATGTAGATTTAACCATTTACATGATTACCGGATGCAGTCAAACCCTTATCATTATGACATAAAAGGGAATATTTGCATTGAGAGTGGCAGCCTAGCTAGTTAGCGAAGCTGTTGGGGATACACCCTGGCTCGTGAGAATTTTAAGTTGTCGGTCTTTGATGTCTAATAATGAGGATCATCCATGAATTGTATCAACTTCGGGCGTGCAGATAAACACACACTATTTCTGTCCTTTTAGGTGGAAAGTGAAAATTCCCTGGTCCTCGGTGTCCATCTTTCTTATTTGCTTTGAGCATAGGAATAAGTACTAGTGATCACCTAAGTGACCGGCCCCCCCCGGGTCACTAAAAAACTTATACCTCAAGGTGAAAAAGAAAAAGCATCTTGCTTGATTTTGGAGCATGTTGGGGATTCATCACTTTAATCTCTCTCTCTCTCTCTCTCTCTCTCTCTCTCCTGTGACCTGCATGAATCTCTTTTTTTTTTCTTTTTTATATATATTTTCTTCTTTCTTGGTCAATAAGTTGCGGTATAACAGGCTTAGTTTGTCCTCGAATAGAGGCATGGTAATCTCTTTTGGTTTTTTATGGGTATTTTGGCTCTCTTTCTGGGGTCCTACATAACTGGCCTTTCCATTTTCTGCCTGAGGACGAGGACTCCATTTTCTGACTCTAATTTGAAAATTTTGCAGAAGAGTGCTTTCCTTTGAAGAGAGCGTGATAATATATAGGTCATGCTGCCATGGAGCCATTGAGCATTAAGAAATTATGATGTCCAAAACGCTTCCATGCATGATATACATGTTGAAAACATATATAATAAGCATCATTCATCTTCCACAAAACAGTACAACTTTTTTAAGATGTAGACTTGCTGTTTCCAAACTCTAAACATCTGATGATGATGATGTCTTTAAAGCCATGATGGTCCACCATCATCAATGTCATCACCGATGGAATCTCTTCCCTCCTCCCTTTTAGCCATATCATCTGGATCATTTGAATGGATAACGGCCAGTTGATCACCTGCAAAAAAAAAAACCACCGTTGAAATGAATGATTCATTTAAAAAAAAGAACACAAGCCTAGATTTTCGAGGGTGGCAGCTCCTGTACCTGCAGAGAGGGAAAAAAAACAAGAAAAAAAGGACAAGGCTTGGCTGCTATATATCACATGTTAAATTCAGTGCTTTTAATATTCAACAAAAAATATGTAACGCTATATTAGAATTTTATAAAGAGTAAGAATTTTTTCTTCTAAAGTAATGTGAGATTACATATACCACATACTCTTATCTTTATCATATGGGGTATCACAATCTATCCTCCTTAAATTCTCGAAGTCCTCGTTGGATCAGTCCGTCGTAGGTGGCATGACTCAAGTCCCACATTTCTGATTGGGATAAACTTTGATATCATTTGTAACGCTCTAATAGAAGGCCAAAACCACATGGCATATACTCCAAAAGACTAGTCAATGATACAATTGGAGCCATATAATTGAAACCTTATAAAGAGCAAGAACTTCTTCTTTTCAAGCAATGTGAGATTCCATGCACTATCTACATTTATCCTTATCATATGGGGTATCACAAAATATGTGCAGACATCATGGCTGCCATCACATGTTCAACAAATTGCTCTTCATCCTCAATTATGTTATCTCTAATCTTACAGATCGATAGTATCAATTGTCATAAAATTGATCTATTGTTACCATCAATCAAAGAGAAGAAGCATGCATGCATGCATGCATACGAGTCTATTAATATTTTCTTTAATTATTAAGATGCTTTAAGATCAAATTATTGTTGGAGAAGTTAGGTACCCACTAGTGGTTCATGGAAGATAAAAAGAAGAAAATTCTCTTTGGAAAAGATATCTAGCTATCTATCTATGGTATTGCATCATCAGATTTTCCTTATATAATTCACATATATCTTTATTAAAGTGGCTTTCAAATTTCCTTTACTTTAATATACAAACCAATGTGCTACCTTTAAAGTGCAAGCAAATCATGTGAAATGCGATAATGGTGATGTACAAAACCTGTTACATCCAATCTGGTTGGTGCCTGCTGCCTAACTGAAACACCAATATCAGATTCTGATGCTTCAGCATTTGTGGAAGCTGATCTCTCACACGCTATAATATCCCTTATATAGTCCATCTGAGATCAGCTAGATCATGGACCAAGATCATGATGTACTCAAAGTATTTTTATCCGAAGTACTTGAAGGTTATAAATGAGAGAAAAATATAATCATGAAGTAGGTCTTACAAAATTTATCGAATATTTAATGTCATTCGAAAAATTCATGACAGTAATAAATGCTATAAAAACCATTTTTTGTGTCTTTCTTTCTTTCTTTATATCTTCGAATTTAGACAAAACTCGGTGGGCGAGTTTGTTTTTTCTCTTAAGGGTTGTTTGGATTGAGAAAATCTCTCAACTCATCTCATCTGATCATCTCATCTAATCGTTACAACTTTCTCAAACTCTCACACAAAATATAATAAACAATTCAACTTTTTCAAATCTGAAAATAAATATAATATTAAAAAATAATATTTTAACAATATTTTATCTCATCTCATATAGTTGATGATAATCTTCTTTTCATCAACTAGATCATTTAAAGCCTATGAATGAGATCATGAGATGAGAGGTTCATATCACAGAGGTTCACATGACCATTTAAGTGTCTAAGCTAACTGATTAATTAGTGCATGCATCTGTACGTCATTGATTTGATCGAGTCCGTGAGTTATATTAAGGTAACCACTGAAAAACGGGAAAGAAATAATAAGTCATGAACAACTAGTACTCAACGATATTCTCAGGATCACCCATTCGAAATATATAGCGTTTGGTGAACCAAAAGGAATCAACTTTCAGCTTATACAAAAACGCGCGTTTTCACTAAGATAACTTAAATGTGATTCGTCAAATTGTAAAACTGATCATTTTATTATAAAATAGATCCGATGGATCATGTTAAGCTACATCAATTTATAAATTTCATTATATAAGATCTCTATATATATAGATCATCAAGCATTTCTCAAAAGACAATGACATTGTCCCAAGTTCTGCTATCATCATTTAACACAGATATATGATGTCCACTATCTTAAATTCTATCATCTCTAACTATACTTGCCCAAATAATTCAAGTTAATTTCACATTTCAACTATTTAAATATACATGTATTTTCACAAAACTTCTCAACTTATGTCATCTCATCTTATTTAGTCATTACAAATTTTTTAAATCTTCAAACAAAATAAAATAAACAATTCAACTTTTTCAAATTTCAAAATAAAAATAATTTTAAAAAAATATATTCTAATAATATTTTTTTATTCAATTTTCAACTTTCATCTCAATTCATCTATAAAAATAAACGAGATTTGAAAATAATAAAATTTAAGATAAAGATTAGTATTTCTCGAGAGTACTGACGGTACTCCTAATCATTTCAACAAATGCAGTCACCCACAAGAATTAAGAAGAAAATGTTAATTTGGAGAAAAAGAGTACAAAAATCTTAAATAAATTTAACAACAATCATGATTCATAATCTTTTCTTTATATGGTGGTTTTGATTTTCATAAAGTTTGACCAAATTCATGAGCATCCTCATCCTAAATTCTCCAAGGAATATTTGTTGCTGTTACTGCTGTAATTACTTTGTCTCAATTAATATTCTTTTCGTACAATGATCTGATGCAATCGCTAACTTTCATGATAAAAAAAGCCAATAATTGAGAGAGAGTTCCCTCTTGCATGCAGCATGCTCCTCTTTTACAAAGCTAATTAATGGTACTGCATGGACAGAAGTTAAGAATCTTCTTGCTTTATTTGTACTATATATGTTAGTTAAGGTACAATCATGTAGATGCCCCAAATTAAAAAGCTATCGGCCTCCATGCTCCTGCCAGTTTGCATATATTTGTGAGTGCTAATATGAGCAAGTGCGATGCTGGAAATTAACTTATGGTCACAAAATAGGATCTATTATATATATATATATATAATATATATAGTCATACCTTGACTCAATAGTAACATCAATTTTCACGTCAAGTTATTAAAGAGTAATGTTAGAATTTCTCATTATATATAGCCGTGCACGCATTACATACTCATTTGAAAAAAAGGTGGAGGCCACCATAATTAAAATAATTTTTACATGTCAGTATTAAATTTATCTATTTTTTTCAAAGAAAGTATGTGGTATTTTCATACCGTAGGACTGTAAATATCATTTCTTATTATTTAAAAACTAACAATTTACACTCAAAACTATCTCCTTCTTTTTTTCTTTTCATTTCCGCCCCCTCAGAGTTTAAATCCAATGAAATTCTAGAATTTTATGGATGAATTGTCAACATACCCTCGTTAAATAGGTCTAAAGTAATACGAAGAAAAAATTTATAAACAACAAAAATTATAATTAAAAATGATTAAAAATATAATATTATAACATAAAACGATGATTATAAAAATGAAAAAGAAAGAAAATGGAAAATAAATAAATAAATAAATAATAATAATAATAACAACAAAAACAACAACAATAACTAATTGCAAATAACAAGACTAACAAAAATTATGAACAATAAAAGTGATAAATAATAATAATAATTATTATTATTATAATTATAATAATAATAAAAGGGAGAACACGAAAAAGAAGCCTGGCCTCCCCACGTAGGAAGAAGGGATGGTATTTAGTTACGAAGAATGGAAGTTGGGACATTCTCCCCATCTTGATGCAACTGCACAAAGGTGGCTCCAATCCCATGGCGAGTCACAATTTGGTCATGACTAAGTAGTACCCTTGCAAACATCCAAATTGAACCACCATTAATAATTTGTATTGAGGTTCATATATTATATATATATATGAGTAATCTTACATACAATCGTAAAGTGTGTAAATACTGCATAATCATTTTTTAAAAAGAATAGAATCTACTATCAAAAAATTAATTTTTTTTATATGGATCTCATATTTACTCATTTTTTTTAATAAAATTACGCGACACTTGCATACTCCACGAATGCAAATATTATTTATCTATATTATACAAATTATGATAGTTCGGGTACAACTTCAAAAAAAAAAAAAAAAAGTGCAAATTATTTGGTATGTAAAAAGAAGTTTCTCAAAAAATAAATAGAAAAGAAAATTGTTGCAGAATATTTCCTTTTTATGGAATATTGTAGTAATTCATTTCCCTTGTACGATCGAATTAGTTGGTTTTCTTGTCGTTTTTATTATTTATGACAGTAGCTTTGTATGCATGTATTCAAGATGTTTTGGTATCTTTCAAGATTTCAGGGCCTGATAAAGATTCAAAAAAGGGAATTAGGAATGTTTCAGTTTGCTTCGAACTGAAGCCAATGTTCTCAGATCAACCAAATGACAGACTTGAGTGTGAGAGTTGGAGGCGACATATTTCACATCTTATGGTCCACTCCAATCATTCTTGCTTCCTCTACACATACATACATACATACATACATGTATATATATATATATATATATAAATTTATGACCACAATCCAAAGGGATAATCTACACCTACCGAGGACGGTCATCTAAAGTTTACCGTACATTGTGTAAATTTTTTTTTAAACATTTTTTAAACCCTTTAAACATTTAAAAAATATCACAAACTCATTAAAAATATACTTCATTGAGCATTAAGTAAAATAATCGGTAAATTTTGTCTATGGCTTTCCTCGCTGAGAATATCATTTCCTATCCACATGTAATGCTACTTACCAAAATTGTGTCTTATAAGTTTGGAACAAGCCCTTTAAAAAGAAGTAAGCTCCTCTAAAAAAATCTAAATTTGTTTTAGTGGAATCTCTTTTTTTTTTTTCAAAAAGTTTGTTCCGAAGTTGCATCGTTTGGCTCTTACACAAATCTTTATTCAAATCTTTTTAGCCAAAAAGAGTTTTTAGCTCAACACACGAATCTAAGATACCAACGTATTTTTAGTCTCCTCTCTCCTTTTGTAACGGGAGGTTGAGGTGGAGTAATAGGACCACAAAATATTCTAACAGAACTGAGGTGAGAAAGTGTCAACATGGAAGAGGAGCACGGTGGGGGTACGGTGGAGGAAGATTATGTGGGTAGCATAGCCACTAGATAGCAACTCAGCAAAAGGTGAAAGAAGAAGGTGGTAAGCTCAATGAAGGAGATGAATGAAATAAAAGAGAAATGTGAGAGGTTAAGCTTAACGAAGGAGAAGGGTTTGGCCAAAGGAATCAATAAGGGAGTTATGGAAGAAATCTTTTACAAAGGTGAGTGCAGTCTGGTACAGAAGGTTTGCATGGAAAGGAGCATCAACAAGAAAATGATAGAGTCCACAAAGATGAAAGTATGGAGGGTAAGCAAGCCAGCTAAATTCTTAGAAGTTGGTATGAATGTTTTCACAATAACTTTTTCTAATCAAGTTGATAAGCAAAGTGTGTGGAGTGGGAGGCCATGGTTATTTAACTTACATTTGTTTGCTTTGAAACTGTTTGACTAATACACACCACCAAGGAAGTTGAGGTTTGGTCAGGAGCAATTATGGATTCAAATGCACAACATGTCCCTCACATGCATGAATGAAGAATGTGGGAAGCAGATAAGGAAGACCATAGGCACGGTAGAGGAGGTAGATGTGAAGGAGGATGGCAGTGGATGAGGAAAATATCTAAGGGTCCTCATTAACACTTTTGTGGACCAGTTGGGAAAAGGGGCCGCATTAGCACTTTTGTGGAATAATAGAGTTAAAGTAGCAGTTATGAATTATACTCAGAGGCATATAAGTGTCTAGATCACAGAGGAAGAAGGGAATGAAAGGTGGTTGCTAACAGGTTTCTACGGTTAGCCTGAATCTTGCAAAAGGGAAAAAGCTTGGAATTTGCTTATATCCCTAAGGCCAAGTGATAATCAAGGGTGGTGTGTGATAGGGGACTTTAATAAAATCCTAGCTCATGATGAAAAAGTGGGTGGTAAGCCGAGACAAGAAAAAAAGATGGAGAATTTCATATAAGCACTTGAGAAGGGGGAACTTTTTGACTTAGGGTGGAGAGGGAATAAATACACATTGAGTAATAAACATGAAGATGAGACATTCACAAAAGAAAGGCTTGACAGGATAGTGGCAAACCCAAAATGGTCACAAATGTTCAGAGATTATTGGGTGGAAGTACTGACTGGAAGAAGCTCAGACCACAGGCCAATCATACTGACCATGAATAAGGAATGAGGGAAAGTATGGAGGAAATGAAAGTGTTTAGGTATGAAGCTAGTTGGGCTAAAGAGGAGGATTGCAAAGAAGTAATTAAAGGGGCTTGGCACAGTTATGGGGAAAGGGGAGAGCTAGCTCAAAATATTCAAAACATGCTAGAGAAGTGCAAAGGAACTCTTACCAGATGGAGTAATCAAATTAGTGTTGACAGATTGAAAAAAATAAAGGAAAAGACTAAAATTCTCAAAAAGCTACAAGATGAAGAGTGTAAAGATAACTCTGAAGAGACTAAAAAAGTGCAAAGGGGGATTGGGGTTATGCTTGAAAAGGAAGACCTGAAGTGGAAACAAAGAACTAAAAGGAACTGGTATGACAGAAACACCAAGTTTTTTCATGCATGTGCAAATGAAAAAAGAAGGAAAAATAGCATAAAACAGGTTGTGGATAAGCAAGATAGGGTGTTTGAAAGCCATGAAGAGATTGAACGAGCTTTTATAAAATATTTTGAGAAGTTATTTACCACAACTCAGCCAAGCACAATAGTTATTGAAGACTGTCTACAACACTCGGAGCCTCGAGTCACAAGAGACATGAATGAGTAAGGCCTTTCTGCAGAATGGAGATCGAGGCAGCAATTAAGCAAATGGCCTTATTGAAATCACCAGGTCTTGATGGGTTTGGAGCATGTTTTTATCATAATCATTGCAGCACAGTAGGAGATGAGGTGTGTTCTACAGTGCTAGCCATCTTGAATGGTAACTCTTTCTATTCACTTGTGAACTATACTTATATTGCCCTTATTCCTAAAACAAAGAACCCCATAGCTGTTAGTGAATATAGGCCTATTAGCCTATGTAACGTCATTTACAAAGTGATTGTTAATAGGCTCAAAGGAGTGTTGATAGAAATCATATCATCCAACCAAAGTACCTTCATCCTAGGGAGAATAGTCACTAATAACATCATGGTTGCTTTTGAAGTTTGTATACAATGAAGGTGGGGAAGAAAGGTAAAATGGGGAGTATGGCTATTAAGCTTGACATGTCCAAGGCATTTTTTTTTTTTTAAATAGTCAAGGTCATATGTCTAAGAGTGACCTGTCCCCAAAATTTATTAAAAGCCCTCATTATTGCGGAGGAATACCTTGAAAACAACCAAACAATCCAAAAATCATACTAGGGGAGCTACAAATAAACAATAAATCTACCAACCCCTATACAAAAAATCAGCAGCGGCAACAAACTAAAATAACCAATAAACCTATTTCACGTAAACAAACGCTAAGCCAAGGTAAATGCAAAACGTAAAAAAAACTCTCCATTTATTCTCTAATACTTGGCAGCCCCAAATAATCCATTCTCATCAGTCCCCTCGCTGGACGAGGCAAGTCATTTGAATTCTTGTATGTACAATTAATTCCTCCCTCCCCCAATCTTGCCAAAAAATCTACCACT
Source organism: Pterocarya stenoptera (assembly GCA_003123785.1). Lineage (NCBI taxonomy): Eukaryota > Viridiplantae > Streptophyta > Magnoliopsida > Fagales > Juglandaceae > Pterocarya > Pterocarya stenoptera. Next base: position 229,852 of record QEOT01005837.1, read on the forward strand.
TTATTTCCTTCACGAAACTGAAGGGTCACCCTGTATTCAAAACTTTGTATAACTTCCATAACATCCCCCCAATAATCTCATAAATACCACATTGTACAATAACATTTTTCCAACCATTGCACTACTAACAGAGAGTCACATTCTATATGCACCTTTCTTAAACCAAGCTCCCTACAAATCTTCAAACCATGAATTAAAGCATGAAGCTCTGCTTCATTATTAGTACCATACGAAAATTTTACTGCAAAAGCGGCAATTAATTTCCCTTCATTATTTCAAACAACACCACCTCCTCCACAACTCCCCGGATTACCCCTACAAGCACCATCTATATTCAATTTAACCCATCCAACTCTAGCTTCACTCCAAAAAATTAATTTTGGATGCCGCCAACTGCCAGGGATTACCGGAATGCCAAGTTCCTTCACAATCTCCCCATCCAGTCTTGATGCCGAGCCAGCCTTATGCATTTTTCCAGAAACTAAACTCAGCCACTTCTTGATAGATATCCACACACTCTCAGGTGATTCTTTTTCCCCCATCTTAGCCAAACATCTCCATCTCCAAAGTTTCCATGAAATCAAAATAGGCAACAAACCTATTATGACCCCCTTTTGGCTAGTCTTCCTTGCACATCTAAACCAAGAAATAACCCACTACCACCAATTTAATAATGCTCAATAATTTACCCCCAACTCAATGGATCCCTTCTTCCATAAAACATTAGGCATATCACCTGTATTCAACACATGTTCCCTATCTTCAACTGCACCCATCGAACAGCAACTACATCTTGATGTTAAAGGAACACCAACTTCTTGAATCCGTGCATCTACAGGCAAGCAATTAAACTTTGCTTTCCACATGAAAACTGAACTTTTTCGGGAGAAGAATATGCCAAACCCAGTCCATTCCTTCCAGTTTCGGCCCTTTCAATCTAACCAATTCCCATGCTGAAGCCGTAGAGAAATGTCCATCAATGGATGGCTTCCAAATCCAAATGTCTCCACCTCGACGGCCACGAGGGACAGTGGCTCTTATATCATTAGCCATGGCATCTCCTACTAAATTTTCCAACAGCTGCACATCCTATGAATTAGCCACCCAAACCTCGTTAATCAATAATTTTGCATTTAACACAGCATCTAAAGAAGCAACCGAAGGTCCATTCGACAACCATTTGTCAAACCAAAATGAAATATTTCATTCTCTAACTTTAATAATCAAATTTTCCAATACATCTGGCAATACTTTGGGCATGGACTTCCACAGTCTGGAATTCGAACTCCTGCTCCCAACTCCAATAAACTGGTCTCCTCTAAAATATTTTGTCTTAAAAAATTTTGTCCATAAATTATCTATAGACAAAATTCTCCAAGCTAATTTCATGTTCAAGGATTTCTAAACATCTTCAAAACTTCTAACACCAATTCCTCCCTCCACTGTAGGCCTACACATCGATGCCCACGAGCACCATCTTCTTTTAAAGTCCCCCCAAAAGAAGCCCTATAAGATAGAATTCAGCTTTCCCAACATAATCTTTGGCACATCTAAAACTGCTAACAAATGAGTTCGCATACTACACAAAACATGTTTTAAAAGGATCAGTTTACGTCCTTGAGAAAGAAGTCGCCCCTTCCATCCTGCAACTTTGTTCTTCACCTTCTCCACCAACGGGTTTAAACATACGCAAAGTGACTCTTCCATCAGTTACCAGCACCCCTAAATACCATGTGGGTAGATTGCCTTCCACAAAACCCATCATATTCATGAGAGCCAACGGCCAAAATGCACTTATTTTTTTCGAGAAAAACATAGAAGACTTGTCTCTGTTTATCAACTGCCCAAACCAAGTAGAATAAGTCTCAAGAACTTTTGAAATACCTCTTAAAGACTTCATTTCCCCATTAAAAAAAAATTAGTAAGTCATCCACATATAGCAAATGCGAAATTAGAGGAGCACCACGGGGATGTAACACCCTATCCCATTTTCAGCAAAGCCTTTATGCAACAAACAAGATAATATCTCTTTCATTAAAATGAACAAATAAGGCGACAACAGGTCCCCTTGACGTAAACTTCTTGGAAGCTGAAAAAATCCTCTATAGGTCTCTGTCATCATTATGGAGAACCAAGGCGACTTAATACACAGCCCCACCAAATTGCAAAATTTATCAAAAAACCCGAAAGCCTTAAGAACATGGATAAAAAATCTCAATCGACTCAATCATAGGCTTTGGCCATATCTATTTCAACATGACATTTCCTCCACGATGCTTCTTATTGATCGACTAAATCATTTCTTGAGCCAAAGAAGTATTTTCAAAAATGCTATGACCTGGGATAAAAGCACCATATTCTAGAGAAATTATTCGAAAAGGAACGTCGTCAAATGCGCCACCAAGATTTTAAAAAAAATCTTGTAAGCCACTGAACACAAACTAATTGGGCGGAACTTGTCAAAACTCTTTGGATCCTGCACTTTTGGAATCAAAACTATGAATGAGGAAGAATAAAATCTCAGCAAAGAAACTCCCAAGAAAAAATATTCCGCTGCCTCCACCAAATCATCATTTACAATATCCCAGCAATGCATAAAAAAATGCCGACCCAAATCCATCAGACCTAGGACTACTGTTCTTCTGTATAGACCATAGTACCTCCCTCACTTCCTTTTCTGATGGTGTCCACAAAGTCCCTCATTTTCCTAGACTGAAATAACTAGCCTCACTAACAAAGACAAATCAACCTGTTGAGGTGCTCCTGCCCCATATAGAAAATTTTTAAAGTGATTAGCAGCCCCCCAGTATATGTCCTCTGGCGAACCAAGAATAACCCCATCTGCGAGAGTCATAGAAACTATCATCAATTTTCTTCTTCTCATATTGGCCACTGCATGAAAAACTTTGAATTCTGATCCCCATCCTCCAGCCATTTTCTCTTGGCAATTTAGGCTAAACGGATCTCCTCGTTTCGCTCCCAATAATTAAGCTCAGCCTTCAAATCCAGAAATTCCTTCTCTAACTCTTCCTAGAAACCTGACTGTAATTGAAAATCAACTTGCTTAATCCTCTCCTCAAGCTCCTTAATGGAATAAGAAACATGCCCAAAAACCATCTTATTCCAATTCTTCAACAAAAAATTTAATTTCTTTAACTTGGCCGCAAGTTTCAAAAGATCCTTCTCCCTTACAGGTTCTTTCCATAACAACTCCACTTCCTTCAAGAAAGAATAATGTTGCAACCACATGTTCTAGAATTGAAAAGGCATAGGTCCATATCTATCAACACCACTCGACCCTTTAATAAGTAAAGGTGCATGATCTGACAACTTCCTAGATAAGCACTCCAAAAATGCTAACGAAAATGCTTCTAGGAAAACCGAATTCATTACCACTCTATCTAATCAAGTCCAGCTACGTGCACATGCCTATTGCCCATTACACCAAGTCATCAATCAGCCCTTAATTGGCAAATCCATTAAGCCACAAGAATCAAGACACTCGTTAAACTCATTCATCGTAATGGTTGGTCTAGATATACCCACTATCGTTTCTCCATCATTACAAATAATGTTAAAATCACTAGCCACCAACCATGGAATGCTAACATTAGCCGTGCTCTTCAAAGAGTTTGACAGCTCACGCCTTTCCACATACTTACATTTGGCATAAACCAAAGACAGCAACACTCTCATACTCCCCTCTGTGATTAAAATCATAATTAATTGATCAGTCATATCCACCATATCCAGTATTAATTCCTCTTGCCAAAACAGCCACAATTTTCCATCCATTGATGCATTAGAACAAAAATTTTTAAAGCCAAAAACACTGCCAAATCAGCCAATTTATCTTCCCCTGCAAACGGTTCCGCAATTGCAATAATCGAACACTTATATTTAGAAACCAAGCTCTTTAACCGACACTTAGATGTGCCAATTCCGCACACATTCCATATCATCAAATTATCAATCATAAATTCATTTTAGTAAGGTGAGATAAAACCCACTGAGAATGACAAAGTACCTGACCACTGTTGTTTTTCAGTCTAGAAGCCGAAGCCTTTTTTTCATTTTTCGAAGCATAACCCTTCTCTCACACAACCTGATTTAAAAAGCATTCCACTTCCTGGTCTGATTGATGCTTCTCTTCCACGATATACTCCATCCCCACTCCCTCTGAGGCCAAAACCTCATCAATTGCCTTAGTTGATCCACCATCCTCCCAGGCAAATCATTTCTCATCATCTCTGATAAAAACAAATCCACAACGGGAGAACGCGTCAGCACAAGAGATAGACTATTTTCCACAATGGATCCCTGCTCAACCATCACATTTCAACCATCTGCAGCATCACAATCAACAACACCCACATCCTGAGCCCCCTGATTCTTCCCCACCTTTGGCAATGGTTCTTCCTCTCCAATACAAACTATATTCTTCAACACAAATATATTCTCCTCCTCCCAAACAATTTCTTGGCCCTTCTTAGTTTGACTTAGTATACTAGGCTGGTCTTCCTGTAACTCTTCCACCATAGTTGGCTTCGACAGATGCACCATAGGGTCTTTCTACCTCTCACGCCACATTTCCCTCTTGCCATCATTTCTATCCAAGCCCCCTCTCTCCTCCCTGTTCTTGATGACTTCTTGTTTTCCCACCCTACAAACCACCAATGTATGCCCCTGCCTCTTACAGTTCTCAGAATAAAATCTCAATTTCTCATACTTCACTAGTTGCCAGATCTTCTTATTAGCCACAACGATGGGAAAACCTTGAACCAACTCAACTGACAAGTTCATTTCTACCCAGATATGTGCACCGGTTGCTCGAGAACGAGCCAACATTGCGTGGTCTATTCCCAGATACCTTCCAAATCGACTAGCCAAACTCTAGAGACAATCCTTTCGATACAAGTGCATTGGCATCCTGGAAGAAAGACCCATTGTGCGGCCATAGCCGATTCCGCCTTTAAATCAAACTCTCTGGTCCAACGAAACTGCAGCCATTAATTGTTCGACCTTCCCTTGCACAACCTTGGATGAAATCTCTCTCACTACCCATCTGTACTAACAAATGATAATTGTCCATAAAACTAACCGTCGGAACCTCCAGCAATCCTCAAGTTTTCACAATGGCCAGCCTTACTCTGTCAATCGATGGTATTTGTCTAAGGAGTTTCAGAACCAAAGCAAACCAAAGATCCTCTACAGCCTTACTTATCTCTGCCTCTAAGAAAATAAACCCCATTTCTCCATCCACCTCCACGGGCAACCAAATCGGTATCTTGAATCCCTGAGTGAAACTCGTTCGTGCTAACGCCTGCGCATAGGAATTCAAAGGAAGCCCTCCATACATCTCTCCTCTACCATCTGCAGCACCACCATCTGACATAGTAGGCACCAGAAGGCCCAAGGGCACCGCCATGAAGGCGTACCCTAGGCAAAAAGAAAATCACTAGCAAAACAAACCTTCCGAAATACTCGGACCAAAAAACCCCCCAAAGTGACATGTCCAAGACGTATGATAAAATAGAATGGCCATTTAAGGGAGTTGTTATGAAGAAAGTTAGGTTTTTGTAATGAATGGTTAGATTTAATTATGAAATGTGTTACTTCTATATCATACTCAGTTTTGATAAATGGTAAACTAAGGGGAAAACAAAAAAGTGTATCCTTCGAGGGGCTTAAGGCAGGGAAATCCTTTATCCTCCTACTTATTCATTATGTGCAAAAGGTTTAAGCTCATTGCTTAATAATTTTGATCATAAGGGGGAAACAAGAGGGATATTAGTGGTGAGAAGGGGTTTAAGGATAAATCACTTGTTATTTGTTGATGACTGTGTGTTGTTTGGGAGAGCTTGTATGGAAGAATGGAGGAAATTGCAAGTGATATTGTTATGGTATGAAAAAGCCTTTGGACAGTTTTTGAACAAGGATAGGACTGCTATTTTTTTTCAATACAAACACCAAAGCTGAAGACAAAAAAGCTAATTTTAAGGAAAGGGGGGCCTTAGTGAAAGACAGTCATGAGAAATACTTGGGACTTCCCACCATGGTAAGCAAATATAAATATAACACTTTTAGGTGTTTAAAGGAAAAAGTTGCAAAAAATGAACAATTAGAAGAACTCTTTTCTCTCGAAAGCAGGGAAGGAAATTATGATTTAAGCTATCTTGCAAGCTATACCATCCTATACTATGAGTATGTTCAAGTTGTCGAAGAAGCTATGCAAAGAATTGAATGTGATGCTCTCCAAGTTTTGGTGGGGAAACGAACAGAAAGAGAGCTGTATACGTGAAGAAGCTGAAAGAAGATGGGATAGCCAAAAGGAAGGGAGGTTTGGATTTCAGAGATTTAGAAAGCTTTAACTCAACTTTATTGGCAAAGCAATGATGGAGAATAATTCAGAACCATTTTTCCATGGCTACAGTGATTCTCGAAGAAAAGTATTTCAAAAAGTCCTCACTATTAGAGGCAAAGTTGGGAAATGCACCCTTTTTAATTTGGAGGAATGTATGGAGTTCTATTGGGCTATTAAAAGAGGGACCTAGAGGGAGGGTGGGGAAAGGAAATAAAATTCAAATATAGGGTCAAATGTGGTTGTCATCTCCTTCATCCTTTTGTGTTCAATTCCCCATTTCGAAATTTAGTGGTGATGCAAAAGTCAAAGAACTCATACATGAGGAAAAGAGGTAGTGGAATGAGGGTCTAATCAGAGCAATATTAAAGAAGGAAGAGGCAGACTAGATATGCAGTATCCCTCTAAGTAGAAGGAATATAGAGGGAATGGGGTCCTTCCAAGAAGGGTTTATTCAGTATTAAGAGTGCTTATTTTCTAAAAGAAGCAAGGAAAAAAGTAGTGTAGGGGGAAACATCAGGAGAGCTTGAGACAGATAGTAGGTGGGAGAATATTTGGGGTCTGGATATACTTGGAAAGGTGAAAATATTTTTGTAGAAGGCATGGAATAATCTGTTAGCTACAAGAAGAAACCTGTTTGAAGAAAAGATTGTTAATGAACCAAAATGCCCCATTCGTTTACAAGAAGAAGAGCATGTGATGCATGTACTATGGCACTGCCCTGCTAGAAATGATGTTTGGGCCATGGCTTTTAAGCCAATTCAAAAATAGAGGATAGCAGAAGATGATTTACTAAAACTATGGAAAGAGTTGACAGGAAAGCTCAACAAGACTGAAATGGAAGAAACAACAGCAATCATGAGAAGCTTATGGATCAGAATGAACACATTCATTTTTTAAAAGAAGTTTCTCAACTCTAGTAATGTGATCAAATCAGTAAAGGATAGTTTGAATGAATATTAGTTAGCTCAACAACCTTTAGAGAAGCTAGAGAGACTTAACAATGCATATAGGGAGGAGCAACATTGGAGACCAATAGGGTATAAAGGCTAATTGGGATGTAGCACTCGATGTTAAGTCAAGGAAGATTGGGGGTAGGATTTATCATTAGAGATGAAAATGGGGAGGTGATGTTAGCATGTTGTGATTGGATAAGCAATGCGGAGCAACCAGTTATAGAAGAAAGTTTTGCACTTAGGAAAATAATGGAAATCTGCAGCGAATTGAACTTCAATAAAGTGATACTAACAGGGGATGCACTGGTTATTTTTAATGCAGTAAATGACACAAATGAAGATTTTACCTACTATGGAAGCATCATCGAAGAATTGAAGGTCATCCTACAAGTTTGGCCTGACTGGAAGGTGCAGTATGCACATAGAAGTATAAACACAGTAGCTCATAATTTAGCAAAAGCAGATATATATTTAGATGTTGAGAAGGTGTGGATAGAAGAGGCCCCTGATTTTTTTTTAACGTTTTTACAGAGAAACAAAGATGGTATTACAGACATTGTTCTATCAATGAAATTGGAAAGTTCTACTTCAAAAAAAAAAAAAAAAAACCACACGAATCTTACACTTAATGTAATACATATGATTTACTTTATAATAAAAAGAAATTTATGATATTATGAATCACATTAAACCGGATCACTATATATTTTATAAATTTATGAGTAGATCAAATTTTTATATTTGGTGAAAGGTAAATGCCTGGCTTTAGGGATATGGACTGCAGTATAAAAACGGCATACCGTTTACAAACATATTGGAGCGACAGGTCGTATCGTTCCGGACAAAGTAGGATCAAGTTCTTCGTACTTTCCCTTGTGATTTTCCTGTTTCAGAGAGAGAGAGAGAGAGAGAGAATGAAGCAGACATCGAAAGATCCGTTCGAGGCGGCGTTTGAGGAGGAAGAGGATGATTCCGCCGCAGTAGCTGTCGATGCACAACAACAAGACCCCGACGACGACGAAGACTACGATGGTCTGGGTACGGGTACGGGTACGGGTATTCATTCCTCTGCCGCTGACCCTTCAGTTTCTGCTTCCACGTCAACACCAGCATCGACCGCTACAATAGCAGCGGTCTCTGCCGCTAAATCCAATGCAAAGAACAAATACGATGATCAGGAGGAAGAGGAGGAGGACAACATGGATGTTGAGCTCTCCAAGTTACCCTCCACTGCCGACCCTGCTAAAATGGCCAAGATGCAGTATGCTCTTTTTTTTCTTTTTTTTTTTACTCTTATTATCGCAGACCCGTTTTACTGATGTTCTCCATTACCTTTTCTTATGTGAGAAAAATTCAATTTTGACAACCCATGTGCCACTTGCGCCTGAATTATCATAAAAAAGTGTTTCTCTATCAATTGGAAAATAAAATCATAATTAAACACAAAAGAAGAAAAAGAAACGGGAGGCGTATATGGAGAAACCCGTTAATCGCTTAATTATGTCAAGTCGTTTGTAAAGATAAGCTTTTGAAGGCTTTAGATACTGGTTTATGACAGAATCGTCTCTGAAGGAGTGGCTGCAAATGCACGTTTTGGTATATATTGAGGAAAATGAAACCACTCAGTATATTTTCATCAATAATAGCAGTTTCTTTTATCTAAACTGCAATTGCATGTACTGGTAGCCGTTTTGGTTACAATCCCACTTCATAAAAAATGCCTGTTTCTTAAGGTTCTTCAATTTAGAGCTTGCCTTTCTTTGCATGTGCTTCTTATCTTTATGATAAAAGAAATCTCTGTGGGAACTAGACGTACACCAAGTCCTGCATCAGACTAACCTTCTGTCCTCTCTCTCTCCTTTTTATTACTGAGACAGGGCGGAATAGGGATATGAGGGAAGGGCCAATCTTCTAACTTGCCCTTTCTTTATCCTACTGTAATCTGCATTGGAAATTGATGTGATTAATTATACAACTAGACGTGTCCGCTAACTATTGCATCTTGATCACTTCTACAGGGCTATTTTGTCACAATTCACTGAGCAACAGATGAGTAGGTACGAGTCCTTTAGGAGAGCTGGATTTCAGAAATCTAACATGAAAAGGGTACGCTTCATGTTTGGTTGTTGTTTTCCCCTCTCCTCTTCTTCCCTTGTCGCTGGGCTTCATTTGTTGGGTTCAATGTATTTAATAGAAGTGTTCTAGTTCCAATAAATTGGTCAGTTTCTGCTTTGTTTATCTGAGAGGTGGTGGAGGGGGACCAGCAATATTAAGTTCAGGCCTAACGGAATTCTTTATTCTTGTTTTTGTTTTTTTTTTTTTTTTTCTTTTTGATGGGGGGGAAGATTGGGAGTTTGAATTTTTGAAAGGTAAAAACAAAAGACAGGTTAAAAAGAGGCTCACATTTTTCTGCTACATGAATGCCAATTTTTGTGCCTAATATTAAATTTGTCAAAACTATTCCTTTGGTCTTGTATACTGTTTTCTGAACTTACCTTCACCAATTACTGATTGCTTTTGGTACGTCCTTGTAAAGATTCATATTCCTTTTCTCGTTTGCATATTTATCCTTTGGTGTGGATGCAGTTGCTAGCAAGCATCACAGGAACCCCGAAAATTTCTGTGCCAATGACAATTGTAGTGTCAGGGATAGCAAAAATGTTTGTTGGAGAACTTGTCGAAACAGGTATGCATATTGTCCAATCTTGAGTTTATGTTGAGAACTAGTTTCAGGAACAACTATTGTTCACCTTTTGGTTAATCATAAGAAGGAATGATATATACTCTTATGACTATAAAGAGAATGACCGCGCAATGGAGAATAAATGAGATTGTGTGAGATGCTTTCTCAATTATATTTATTTGAACACTATGTATCAAATCTAAAATATAGTGCATGGTGAAGTCCAACTATCTGTATCTTCTAAAATTGGAATAGTTGAGCATTAGTAACAAGACTCCTTACTTTGCAGCTAGAATGGTTATGACGGAGAGGAAAGAATCTGGGCCAATCAGGCCTTGCCATATCAGAGAAGCATATAGAAGATTAAAACTTGAAGGCAAAGTACCAAAGAGATCGGTTCCAAGGCTCTTTCGGTAGATTGGGCAGAGACGTTTTTATAGCTGAGTGACAGGTTTCAAGATTAACCTTGTTTTAAAGTATGGAATTTAACATTGTATTTGGCATTTCTCATAATAGGCCTGTATCCTCTATGTTTAAGTAAATAGAATAAGAACGCCAACACTGTAAAAAGGATATGGATTTAGAACAGTAAGCCCAACTTTTTTTCTTTTGCAAAGAGTAATTTTTGGAAGCAAGCTGAGCTGATCACATGGCCTCTCACAACACCTATAGAAATAGTTGCTAAAGAGGACTTGAGGATTCAATCCTTTAATCTTTCCATATGCCAAGGAATCTGGATACTGCTAGGCCCCAAAACCTATTTGACCATAGTTCAAAGTTTAGGTTTTCCTACAATTATAGGTGGCTTAAAGGACTCTTGATATTCTGGTTTCATGGTTAAGGCTACTTCAGACATTTTGGAATCTTGGAGTTTTTTCAAGGCCTTCTAGGAGTCTCTCACCTAGAAAAGTTTTTGATGCAGTTTACTATTAAAAGAAAGCAAAACTTGTTTGAAAATTTTCCCTGATCAAAGTTGTCATGATTCTATTTTCTACCACTTCTAGTAGAAATTTAAGTCCTAATTTGAAAAATGCAGAACCCAAATGCTATAAAAGACCAAAAATAAAAAAATATAAAGAAAAAAAAAACAAAAAAAACAAATCAAACAAAGAAATTACATATTGAAGACCCACCTCATTGACAGTGAAACATAAATTAAGATTGCTTGGTATCTTGAATGGCCTTTCAAAGATTACATGATTTAGTTATTCTATAAGCTTCATTTTTCTTCAGCCTTTTGTGTCCCGTGTCACCTTCAATGCTTGGTTAGCTGATATTAGGTCCATAAGAGTTCGGCAAATCGAAGAAATCAGAATTAGTGCTAGGTTGACCTTGGTAATGATAAGTCCATAAGGGTGTTGCAAATTGAAATGATTGGATTAGTTGAGGCTTCTATGGTTACCTATCAAAAAAAAAAAAGGGAAAGTTGAGGCTTCATATGTTGTTAAAGGATGGAATATAATAGTTTATAATCTCAATGTATGCACTGTAGATTTACTATTCGAAGGTTAATGATTTTCCCGAGTAACTGTCTAGAAATGCAATATTGCAGAGGTGTAAATAGCTATATCAAGAGAGATAGAAATAATAAATAGCATAATTAGAACTCTTTTGCATCATGCCTTATTGAGATTACTCAATGTGTCGGGAACCATAAATTCATAATCCAAAGGATGAGAATTTCCACTCCTGGTCATTTCCATAACAAGGGAAAAAAAGAGACAGGGAAAGCAGCTATGTTCCATACATTAAATGGTATGCAGTCTTGTCTCATTTTGTTTTGAGTTAGAAGACTCTCTGTACTTAATATATTGTAGTTTTGTTCCAACTCTGAAGCTCAGAGCTTATTATCTTCTCTTTATTGGTATGATTGGTGACAATCTCATAGATTCGGTGACTCATTGCTTTCACAAGAATTTTATCTTCTTCCTGCTGTGATCATTTATCCTTAAGTCTTTCATATGTTCATACAAAATTCTGCTTTTCCTTTCTTTCTTTTTTTCAACATTTTGTGAAAATGTTGGCTAACGAATCTTTTTTATTTTTGATTTTAATATTTGTTTTGCCATATATTATTTGGTTAATTTGACTGTACAGTTGTGATGCAGTTTGTTCATTGTAAATCAGGCATGCACGTCAATGGCGTTCGGGAACATCTCTCCCAAAATGCAGAACATGCACAGGTCATATCAACAGTCTAATTTACTTGTGCTTCAATGTTGTATAATAACTATTCATGAGTAGACATTTTTCCCTATTTTTTTTCTCCACTTGGAAGTCATGACGCTAGATAAGTCTATACTACTCTATTCCCCACGGATGCGCCATGATGCCAGTGGATGTTATTGTGCCATGTTTTTTTTGTTCTATTATTATTCTAAGTAGAGTGGATATAATGGTGCCATATAAGCCACATGTTTCATTATTTTCTAGGACTTTTGATATTTGTGCTGGTACTTGAAATGCTACTTCCCTTTTTGTGTATTTCCATTGCTTCTATATCTCAAATATAGCAATTCGTGGATCTTTGTGAGGGTACAAGGTCATGGCCTAAATGTTGAATTAGCTTAGTTCTAGTACTCGGAACCCCTAGGAGTTGGCTGAAGTGGTAAAAACCTTGGCCTTGGTGGTATGCTCCCTCCAGGTCTAAGGAGGTTTGAATCATCTTGAGTGCAAACAATTATTCGGGGCCATCAGACTAGGGGAACTTCCCCTTGAATTACCCGAGATGCACTTGCGAAAAGCTCATTACCGAGGGTCTGTGCACCCCCAGGATTAGTCGGGACTTTGTTCTTGAATATGCCAATAAGAAAAAAGTTCTAGTACTCGGTTACATTTAAAATGTTGTATCTAATCCAAGTTAAGATTATTTTAAAAAGTACTTGACATGAAAGAGGTGTTGAGTGTGAGAGAGCTGTATTGATTATGTATGTGTGGGAGTGTGTTTTGATCATTCATCAATGAATGAAGAACAATGCGAAGGAGTGGCAAAGATGGTTAAAACAGGAGGTTCTAAATTCTCTGTAAGGTTGTGGAAAATGAATATATATTTATATATATATAAATATATATGTATTAAGGTTTAAGACTTCAAGGTACATCTGCTGAACACTGGATAACTTTTATACATTGGAAAGAAGAGCCTTTACGTGGTGTGGAGAAGACTTCCATGAATTGCAAGAAGAAAACAATTTGATGATCGTGATGCAGTCTCCTAACGAGGTGGAGAATATATATGAGATTATTTATGTCTGAAGAAATATAGATATCTTTACAAATTGAACCTACGGAGGGTAACAAATAGTAAGAGCTTCAATGGTATTTTCGAAAAATATATAAAAATCTCACAGCTTTGGAACCAAAACGGATCGAATACAGCTTGTTGACCCAAATCTTCATGTAAAACCTCCTTTTATGGTTTGATGAAAGGTTTGATGAAACCATGTGCCATGGCTGCAATTCATAGTCAATCCTATTTTTGATAGGAGCAGTTGACAATTTGAATTCAATTTTTCCTCCATAATAATTATTATGAAAAAATAAGGACGACTTGACTTCCAAGTTATTAGATAGTGTTCATGACCCTTTGATTGCTTGTTTAAAGGTATGGATGGATAGAATTGTGGCCAAAGCCAAAAGTTTGACGTGGAGATCCCTCTATTTTGTCTTATTGTGGAAAAACTTATGTTGGTGATTGACTTCTTTGTGCTATGCAAATGACTGCTCTTCCAATGTATATAGAAGTAAAGAGGATGTAAAACTCTTTTTACACTTCTTTATTTTATTGTATTTTCAAATAGAGTATTTATATAAAATGACATTATTTTTATAAGTTATTTTATAAAAATACCTTTCACTTAAAATATAATTTTATAAAATATTATAAAAAGAATAATTATATGTCTATCATTTTTTAAAAGCAAATATCTGGTTTTCCATGTTTGTGCTTCCTAAAATTGAAGTGAGCTGAGTCCTGGCAAAGGTACCAAGGTAGTATCAGAACTAGTACTCTTATTCTAGAAAGAGTTTTGCTATACGCGAGTCGTGTGTCAATAACACCCTTTTTTTGTGGAATATATTCAATTAAAAAAAATTAAAACATTACTCATTTTTTAAAATAGTTAATGTGGAACGTTTCTACGTCATCATCGTATCAATTGTGTAAAATGAAACTTACAATTAGATTTTTTATAAGGTTTCTGTTCTAGAACGCCAAAATTGATTTGTCTTTTGAAATGAGATTTTACACTTTACAGTCGTACTTTTTCTTTTGTAAATAAGCAAATTTCTATTAGAAACGGAAAGGATGATATATGAGGAAGGGGTGGGGTTTCCCAACAAACGTTCCAGTACAAAAAACTACAATGCAAAGAAGGTGGAAAAAAAGAAAAAAAGAAGAGAGTTTAGGGCCAATTTCTCAGTCCATACCCATGTTCTACAAAGAGGACGTCTTCTTCAAAGATAGAAATAAATAGTTCACAAAGTTATGCGAACTATAGAACCACAGCTGGTGGCAGTGGAGCCTCCGCTGGAAGCGGTGATGGTGGTGGATGCACTGCAGTTTGTTATCCTAAAAGCGATAACATAGTAGAAAGCACAGCATCGAATGGGCTGATCTGCAGCCTGTCATCCGCCTTCCCACTCATTTTTTGTGGCACGTGTAGCGGTTAGGGGCATTGGGGCATGGTGGCTCGTGAGGAACACACGCGGAAACAAGCTGAGCGTGAGGGCCATTCGTCGAGCTTTTTGGCGTGACTTTGCGTCATCCTAATAAATCCACGACTGGTGGATGTGGTGGTGGGGTGCGTATCGATTGATGGCTGTCGGAAAGTAGTAGATCTGACCAAACTGAACGGTGGAGGGAGGAGGAAAAAAAAACTACTATAAAAGTGTATACACATTGCAGAAATGGAAAGAAAAATGAGAGAAGGGTGAGAGCCACAACTTCACTCCTCTTAAATAAAATGAGTATAAACCAGGATGTGTTATTTGTAAAAACTAAAAAATTAAAAAAAAATTAATTAACAAATACACAGTATGGTATGGACATCATAGCAACTTTCCATGAATAATGACAATTGACAAATGGAAAGAAAACAAAGAAAAGCAAACTAGCGTCCTTTTTAGTTTCTCTCTTCAGTTTTTTTTCTCCTACTCACAGCCAACTATCACTACGTCTCCACCTGGGGGGTGAAACTTTATCTCCTCCCCCCATTCGCTTGTCCAGCCACTACCAGCTTTGTCTATAGGTGTGTTTCACATTTGCTCTTTAGTTTTCCGGCGATAGCACGAAGATGTCCAGATCTGCTGCTTATGCACCCCTCCATCGAATGAACAATGCTACGTACAAACCCTATTTAGGGACTACAATGCAAACCTAGGCAATTTTATCTTTAAAATTTTTTTAAATTACAAAAATATCCCTCCTAAAATGATGTTTTTTCTCATTTAATAAAGGGTCTGTACATACAGTCCCAAAGTAGGGACTGCAAATAGAATTTGTCCCATCGAATTCCTCAGCCGCCAATCTATCAGACAGTAGGAGAAAACTGACCAAACGTGTGGCATGTGTGTCTCATGCGTGGCTTACAATGTTCGTGAGCCTCACACGCCGCCATACCTGGAGGAGTCCTCCGCCGCGGGTACCGTTGGAATCAGCAGCTTCGAATCTCTCAGATCCAAGTGTTCCCTTCTTCCTTAATGTGGCATGTGACCCACAAGTGCCACCATCGTCTGTGGCGGTCCTACGTTGGTGTATTGGGTCATCTACATGTTGCTATTCTCCTATGTTCCTGATTTCCCTAACCAATGATCAAGATGAAGTGGTCGTGATAATCTCCTTCAATCGGACCAAATCAGTAAAACACAGCACACCCCTCCTCACCTACGGCTTTTAGTTGTAGGTTTATAGTCTGTTTATCAGACTATGTTAAAACCGTTTTAAATTAGTTTCCCCTTGTGAGAATGGGTTGGAGTCAATCTTTTGACTTAATAACCCAACTTTTTACTTTTCTCTTTGTTTTTATTTTGGTGTTAGTGTTGTTTTTGCTTGCTCTAGGATGATTGTTAGGGATTCTCATCCCGCTAACTCTTGTATCTTTGTAACCGGTTAGTTTTAATCAATGCTATGCTTATCTTACTGAGGAGAAAAAAAAAATGCACTCTACTGTAAAGGCTCTAAGATGTGACAAATGAAAAGCACTCCAGTTAGGAAATTCTAATGAGTTCTGCTATATACAATCATTTTTACGTATTTTTTATACATTCCACTGACGTGATTGGTCAAAACAGTTATTTTATATTAAGAAAAAGTGGCGCAACTAATCACATTAGTGGAGTGCACAAAAGAGTAGAAAAAAATGACTGCACATAGAGTTTTTGAATCCTAATGAACCCCCTCAAGTGTAAAGCTCAAATTACCCTTAGTTTATTTCTTTTAAAGTTTAAATAAGTTACCACAAATATACTTGTGCGTATTTTTTTTTTCTTTTTAAACATTTAAAAAATAAAAAACAAAATCCAAAATACACTAAGGGTACATTTGAGGGAACGAGTAGCACCACCATAACAAGTAATAGAACAGTGCTATGCTGAAAATTCCGGTATGATGATGTAGAACTGTTACATTCGCTAGACTATAAAATTTAGAGAAGGTAGATTAGAGCAAACATGGCAAGAAACAATGAGATTTTTATGATTGATTGCTCAAATGGTAGTATTTTGACTATGACTTTTGCTATGACTGTCATAATCATGCATAAGATCTCAATTTGTAAAGCTCTATACGATTAATTTATGTTACTTTTGTATTTTCAGAAAATATTTCATTTTAAATTTTGGGATTGATTTTAATTTCAATTCTGGCTAGATTTATGATAGAATTCTTGTTTAGTTACATATTTATTTTTCTCCCAATAATTAAGATTTTTTCTTTTCGAGTAAAATTCTGTAATTTTGGAATTTCATAATTATTTGAGCTTGACTTATGAGTTTCACGTCATTGATTAGTAATCTATAATTCCAAAGCTTCTCAATGCCTTGGGGTGGTGTCTATTTTCAATCTCAAATACTTTAGTTTCTGTTGAAAACTTGTAGTTGGGATAATTCTAATTTTGTTTGATATCAAATGCACAAAAATAACTAAATTTAGTAAGTACAAAAAAAAAAAAAAAACATTTTAGATAACTAAGTTAGCATGCTTTGGAATATCATAGAATAATTAGAAGTTTTAAACGATCTAAATTTTAGTATCTTGATCTCTAAACTTTTAATTGACTTAGGTTTAGTTTGGGTACTGAAAATATTCTCAGAATACTTTATTATTATTCATTATTTTATTATTACTTTTCATATACTTTTTATCACAATTCTCTATTATTCATTATTTTATTATTCAAATACACTATAGAGTAATAAATAAGATAATAGAAGGTAGTAAACCTATCATTATCCTTTAAACAAAAATACAAAAGAAGGAGAATACTCAAGCCCTCAATTGCCACCTTTTCTAAAACACTTCTAAATTATCATTTTCCTTGCCTAACACCCTAAATTAATATTATAATGTCTCTTTGAACCATTCCTTAGGTTTTGCTGTTAAATTAGAGGAAAAGTAGTTGATGTATTGGTTAAGTGTAAATTTTTATATTGATCAAAGTACCATTTTAAAAATACAATATTATTTTTCAAATCGACACAAAAAATAAACACAACTCGATCATTTTAAATCGAAAAATTGTTCATGCGATGCATGTGAACTACTTTCCATCCAATTTAACACTAGAATTCAAGAGTGCAAAGTGAGATTAAAGTATGAATTAAGAATATCAAGCCTTATTGGAAGTATCATTGCAAGATTAAAGGGTAGTATTTGATGAAGTTTAGTATAATTTACACTAAGAAGAAACGATTTTTGCAATCGTGAAGTATGTCAACATTGCATAATTTTTTTTTTAAATGAATAAATATGAACTCAAAAAAGAGTGTGAAGTGAGAAAAAAAAATACTTTAGCCGCAAAGTACAAAAGTAAATCTACAGACTGATGTGCCTTGATATGGTACGTCAGATTATAGAATTATTTTATTATAAAGTAGATCTAACAGATTTCATAAAATTAAATCAGTTTATAAGTTTATTTTGTATAATTTTTTTTTTTTTTATATCTATAACAGTTCTCAAAACAGGATGAAGAGGAAAACAAAAATGGTAACTTCACAAGCGAAGGAATCGATGCATTTGGGTTGGGACGGCAACTTCTAACCCTAGTGTTGGGAAGTTGTAGGGTAATGGGATTGAAATTTGAAGGTGTTGGGATTCTTGGGAATGGGTTTTAATATGTATATAGTGGCAGAGTGGGAGATAGTATGACAACATGGGGGTGTTTTAGAGAATTCAGATGATAAAACAACATTGTAAAACCTGTTTTGTTTACTACTAGATCGTTTCATCGCCCATCCTCTGTAGCTCTCTTACTGTTCTTCTTCTTCCTTGTTCTTCTTTCTCTCTTTCTAGCATTCATCTTCTGTTCTTGTCTTATTTTGATTTATCTCATTTGAATTTATGGGAAGAAAGAAGTCATCTTGATAGGTGTTTTCATTACCGAAACGCGTATCCGTTTGTTTCACAGAAAGCTGGTTGAGTGAGTGAGTGATTGAGGGATCAAAGCAGAATTTGTTCCAGCAATATTCATCCTTTGGAGTACATATATGTCGATGAGGTCTGTCTCCATTTATCCCTTTTCTTTCTGTGTCTCTCTCTGTTGTGATTATAAAAGGCCAGAACATATAGCCATTGCTCGAGGCCTTGAGATGAATTTATTTTCTTCTTCCCTTTGGTAGCTTCATCTGATGCCGCAATGAGCTCCTGGATCCTGTTGTTGCCGATACTTGATTGAGATATTCTTGTTCTT
>QEOT01005837.1:250646-295103 GCA_003123785.1 Pterocarya stenoptera
TTTTTTTTTTTTTTGGTAGATCTCGCATTATGATTTCATCAAGGCCTTTGTTGTTTGGTTTCTTCTGGTCTTAGATGTAGGATGGATGATGAATAATTTCCCTTAAAGTCATTCCGGGTCTTCGTCTTTGCTTTTATTTGGTAAATTTCAGACGTAACTCACGTCGATCCAGGATCTGAAATCATATGTTGCTGTGCTTACCCTTGAGCGCTATGTTTTAGCTGCTTCTGTAGAATATATTAGTTGAAAACAGCACATTTTTACTAATTTACTTTTGTGCCCCTCAAAAAGATGGGTATGGGAAATAAAGACCTAAAAGATCAAGTGGGTTTCCTATCAAGATTCAGGCAGTCCAATCCCAGTCCTCCTCCTTCCCCCTCTTGTTTTTGTCTCTGCTTTCCAATTCTCTTTCACAAATGTTTGTTGGGTTTAGTGGGAATCCCCTATTAATGCCTTATATTCCGTCTCTTGATTATGACAGAGCATTGCTTTGAGCCCCGTTATAGTCCTCGAGTCCCCGATCTAGAAATTTGATAAAAAAAGAAAACAGGAAAAGAACTCTTTGAAAATCGTTTCCCTTATTTGTTCTTTCTGATTAGAATTCAAACACCTTTTTTGTTTTTTATAAGATATATTGACATGAATTACTATGTTTATTTAATATAATTAATTACTAGTATGTGGTACTACTAGTGTAGTATAGATAAGTATTTTAAATGCATTTTAATGTTCTGGGTGGGTATTAAAAATCCAGTCTTTTCGATTTTTCCGTTCTCATCGAAGTTTTAGAACTTGAATTTACTCTGCAACCATCCCAAAGCAAGCACCTTTAGCTATCCATTACCTAATATTTCTTGGCCGCCATGCTCAGGAATTTAGAAGAGCGATCTGGTCGTGGAGGAAATGGGTCACCATCAAGAAACGGTGGCAGGGTGTTGCCGAGATCTACGGTGGGGAAACGATCTCCTCCTCCTGAAAAACATGATAGAAAGGTTATGCCTTGTTCTGGGTCAGCAAAAGATGAGAAGCCAAATGGATCCTCTGATCGTGTTGGGATTGCTAATCAAACACTGTTGGAGCAGGAATCCCGCCGTAGTAACGCTGCTGCTCCATTGACCGGAGTAGGAGGAGAAAAGGTGAATTTTGAAGTGACTGAGTGGCCCAGGATTTACATTGCTCTGTCGAGAAAGGAGAAAGAAGATGATTTCCTTGCAATGAAAGGCACAAAACTCTCTCAGAGACCCAAGAAAAGAGCCAAGAATATTGATAAAGCTCTACAGGTAAAAATACTGAAAATAAGAACCCAACAGAAAAAAATCCACATAAATCATATCAATAATAATATGTTTCCTTTCTTGAGTGGCTCTCTTCCTTCCAAATTCTCCCATGCTGATACCAAATATAAATTTGTGGGTTACTGTGTTTTTGGTGCAGTATTGTTTTCCAGGGATGTGGCTGTCGGACTTGACAAGGAATCGATATGAGGTTCGGGAGAAGAAATGCGTGAAGAAGGTATTGATTCTCTTTCTCGGTTGTGTTACTCTTCTTGGCCTTTTTTGGATTTTGGAAGAGTGCGAGAGAGACCGCCAATAACAAACTACAACTCTTTTATTTTTTCAATCTTTTTTGTCAAGCATTTGTATTAATCAAAGACTTTTAAAGTAAACTTGGAGTCTCAACAAACACGCCTAGTCTTTCGTAGCTACACAATATATAGAAAAAAAAATTGAGACAATTAATAAATTCCCATCCGTCTACCATTTTCAAATTCCAAAAACTTATCCTTTTTTTATTGACCCAGTCCCTACGATCATTTTTTTTTTAATTTTTGTTTTATTTTTCTGTTCTTCCTTCGGTCATCCTTCACAATCATGTGCTTGACTTTGGGTGTTTCCATCTACTTTCCTTGATGGAGATTACAACTTGATTCCCACGCATTTCTTTTGGAGCTTTTTGACATATTCTTTGCAAATCAACCATCCATCTCGACTCCCCCCTAAAATCCAAAAAACAAGAAAGAAAAACCCATAATGTTTATGGTCAAAGTAATAATACAAGTGCTCGAGCCATTAGAGTTATGGGTACATGTAAGAGGGTGTATTAGATTCAATTGTTTGCTTGTGTATAATATATACATAACTTTGTAGACTGAAACGATTAGTATGTTTGTTGCTTGTTGTGGATGCCATATGCAGCAAAAGCGAAGGGGTCTGAAAGGAATGGAGAGCTTTGACAGTGAATCCGAGTAGGGGGAAAGCTTGATATTCAATTTTGCCATCTCTTTCTCTCTCTGTCTCTGTGAAGTCACAAAGCAATTATGTCTATGTATAGTTGGTGTGATTGGGGTCCACAAACCACCAGCACCTTTTGCAATTCTATCTGCCCCATTGATGAGTCTATTACTTGGGGTTATTACTGTTAATGATATCATATCAGGTGAGGTTGAGATCCTTATAATATCATGATTCATGAACTTGATCCCTATGCTGTCAACACACAGTGAGACAAAGGGGTCAGAGGCTGTGGAGACATGATAATCGAGAGGTTTCAGGCCCAGCAGAGTTGAGGGTCCCACTGACATATAAGAGCTCTTTCACCATCCTAACTCACGTGCTCAAGCCCACCTGGGGTTTCTCAATTGCTTTGCTTTTGTAATTCATTTTGCGTGAAATTCTTTCATATTGTTCATGCTCTTCACCCTGTGGGAACCTGCCCCCTTCAGTTCCTTCCCCATCAATTACAAAGAGCTGTTTCACCTCCTTATTTAATTCTTTTCTGCCTTTGTTCACGCCTTGGAGTGTTTTTTTTACTGTATGAAATCACTCAAAAGGAATCAGACAACCACCTTAATCCATCCGAGATGCTTGTCTTTGTTCTATCCTTCTCCCATTAATAAAGGATAATCTTACATAATTTCTTACAAAAAAATATATATATGGTTTTTAGAAATTTGTAAAAATTATATTGATTTTTGTGTTTGGATAATGATTAGGAAATAATAAAATAAAAAATTTGAAGATTTGAAATGAAGTAAATATTGGAGAAAGAAATTATTGATAATTTTGAGAATTTCATATATCATCTTTGTGTCCAAACGTACCCTTAAAATTCAATGGAAATAAACAAAAACATTAATGGATCAATGGAGACCGGATGCCAATTTCCGAATCTTGGTACATTTACAATGTATTTCTAAAGCCTGGTTATAGACTCAGCATTACAAGTTACACGTATTGGTTAAGCTTAACATTGCCAAGATGGGAGGGACGAGGGAGAGAATATTTTGCGTAAAAAATAATGTAATATTTTTATCTAAAATAATAGATAGACAGCTGAATCTCTTAGCCATATTTGACCAGCCGAAATACTCTAGATAAAAAATGCTGTAGATGTAACCAGTTCATTATTTGCTATATTTTAAAAGAAATGGCTAAACGTTTAGACTAAAATTTAACTTTAACCTGCCCCTCTTACCATTTTCAATTCTGGCCAAGTCAAAGTAATATAATTAACCACTCTTAGCAGGAAAAAGAAAATTATATCGGCCAGGCTCTGTATTATACAGCAGTCAGATCATTGTAGGCTTGATTTCTTTCTCCCTTTTCAGGGATATATTATAGGAAAATTTCTATTTATTATTTCATACATCATGTTAATATTTTTATTTTCTATTTAAATATACATATTAATATGTAAATATGTATTTAAATAAAATAAAATAAAAATGACATAACATATGTTAGGATAAGGTGTGGGGATGATAAATAGTATTTCTCATGTTACAAAAAAAATTAATTATCTTATGGGACTGAATTCTCTTTTCTTTTCTTTTCTTTTCTTTTTTTTTTCTTTTCTTTTTTAATGGTTAAGGAATTGAATTTATTGAATTTATGTATTTTTCTTAATTAAAAATGTTTAAAAAAACACGTTTGAAAGAAAAAAAAAATTGTAATTGCAATGATCAGTATCGGTTGTAACTCTCAATTCCAATAGCAATGTTTTTTTTTTTTTTCTTTTCTCGAGGGAAAATGAGATTTTGGATATCAACCTAAAAAATTTAAACTCATCTCAATGGGATCAACAAAATACTATTATTCGAAACTCAATTCAACTCATTTCTATCTGCTTCAAACCAAGAAGAAAATACTTATATAGACCTCAAACTTTTTTTTATTTTTTAAGGAAAACTGTTATCATTCATTAAAAAAAAAACTTATATCTATGATTGGATACATTCTGGAATATTCCCACAACAAACATGACATCGTAAACCAAAATAATACATTTGGAGCTACTAGTACATTATTTCCTTTTGTGACTAGTCTGATCTTCATTATTGCTGATATTCTCTACAGACAAATGTCCAAAAGACAACACTCTGCCTAAACAGAGACATATCCTCACCATTCATAGAAATAAATGACTCATCCTCTACAGACAGACGTTCGAGAGATGAACTCTTTTTTTATTTTAATTAACAATAAGAAAACTAAAAAGAAAAGCAGTAAGATAGATGCGAAAAATGACGGATTATAATTTGGACCAACTCCACTAAACTTCGAAATATGCAACGACCCGTGAGCATGAAGACAGCATACTTGTCTCTTTTTAGCTACAAAGATTAGATTTGAAAAGTTGGTGAGGCAAGTCTAGTGATCTGGCACGTGTCAAGAAGAGATGCCGAAAAACCACGCGCAGATGTGAGTAGCACGTGAGAACCACACACGGTGATTTTCGCAAAACTACCACTTTCCTCTGAACGATTTTCGACCTGTGAATCTGCTTATGCTGCACGTGTCTCTTGAGAGTTCTCAGAAAGCTATAGATCTATCTTTTTCGACCTTAAATAAAGTAAAATAAAATTAACCAAAAGAAACATTAATAGAAAATGTGGGTAAATAGAGAAAAGAGAAAAGGATAAGGTGGTGGAGGAGGAGGAAGCCGATGCCTCCTCCCCTTCGACAAAAATCAGATATGGAAGAGGACCATTTGTAGCACTAAACTTGCACTGATAGCTTTTTCAAATGTAATTTTTGTCGATATAGACCTCAAAACTGACCTAAACAAAACAGCACAGTTCACTCCACGTTCAATGAAAGTACGAAACCACAAACAAAATTGTAACATGTTAGCAACTGAATAAATATGTTTTCTCTCTCCTCTTTTTTTTTCATCACAAAATAAAACAAGAGCACTTGGGGGTGTCTTCCCTGCATAGCGCAAACAATGCCTTGGACGATGGGCTTCTTGGAGCCCAAACATGAGCACCCGTCTTCTACCCAGTAGGCTTTATGAATCTGAATTGATCCTTCCTTCTTTGAGGCTCTGCACTCCAGTGTATAGATTTTATTTTTTTCCCAAGTCCAGTGTATGAATTTTTTCTTTTTTAAAAAAAATAACAGAATATTACCAAAAATTTAGACAGTTATAAGAAATGAAAGAATATATGTGAGTGTGCGTGTGTGTGTGTGTGTATATATATATATATATATATCATGACTATATTGTTTTTTAAAAGCATTAAGACAATAGTTCTCGTGACAAACCATTCGTTTGAAGGATCTGCTTGGCACTGTTTTCTTTGACTTCTCCAACTCGGGCTTGGCACGATCCAGAGCCTGCAGAGTAGTAAATGTCTGCTTATTATAAACCTCTACTAAGGATATTCCGTAATTATTATTTTTTCCTTCAAAAAGAAAACTGTAAATATAAGTACGTGCACACGCTCATGTGTGGGAAAGTTACACTATCTCAAATTAATCGTTTTGCAATTTGATTAGCAAACCATCAAAATCATTACTTTATCCTCCAAACTATCACTCCTTTAAGATTCAACCATTAAGAACGAGTAAATTGCAACTTATGCATCAAATTGGAAGCTATATAACTTTCATAATTAGGCGACCATAGTTATGTATTTATGTATAAAATACAACACGTAAACAAGGATACGTTTACAAAATTCTCTTTGACACCACCGAAACAAATGCGATATAGCTTACAAGAGTATCACACTCCATGAGGAGACACTGCATATGTATCTATTAGTTAAAAGCAGATCAAAGTCAAAAAGGAAAAAGAATAATTGCAATCACAAGTTTCTTAATGTCGAATCTGTGACTAACCTCTGTCACTCTATACTTGAATGGCCAAAAGCTGAGTAACCAAGCACTGAGACCCTCAAATTGCCCCATATTATTTTGGAGAAGAAAATCCCAAAGCCAAACTCATCACAGTAATTTTGTAAGTACGTTTTTTTTTTTTTTTTTTTTTTCAAATTAGTAAGTAGTATAATCAAAAGGCGACAGTAAAGCAAAACACATGCTGCTTCCTGTCA
Source organism: Pterocarya stenoptera (assembly GCA_003123785.1). Classification (NCBI taxonomy): domain Eukaryota; kingdom Viridiplantae; phylum Streptophyta; class Magnoliopsida; order Fagales; family Juglandaceae; genus Pterocarya; species Pterocarya stenoptera. Next base: position 256,984 of record QEOT01005837.1, read on the forward strand.
AATTGATTATATTCAAAACAATAATTTCCAACCGGAACTAACTTTACTATGTTTGGAAATTTAGGTAGATAAGAAGTTATATGAATGGTAAGAAATCAAGAGTGGGGAAGAGAAGGGATAAGAGAAGAGGTGATGCAAACTATAACTTCTCTTTTTGGATACTCTCCATAGACAAAAATGCATAATTTTGTAGCCTTTTAGTAGGGATGGGAAACAGGGACTCGTTACCCGGGCAGCCTGCTCATTAGGGTAAAATATCAGATTTTCCATTCACTACCCCAGGTATGCAGGCAGGCGGATCCCTTAATTTCCAAAACATATGCAGGTGGGAGGTGGATTCAATCAAAATCCGCATTGATATATACCCACTCAACCATATATTATATATAAAACTATTTATATGTAAATATAACAAATAAGAGCCCTGATTGAACCTTTCAGGCCTACCCAAACCATCTCTATGCATCTTCTATTTCTAAGAGGCCACAAACCCTCCCCATTAAGGTGCACACATCCCCAACATGAACGAACCCAGGCCTACCATAATGGTAAACATAGTCACCATGCTCTCATTAAGCCTGAAACAGCAAAATTCGAGTACCATCATCATCTCAAAAAAAGACAAAAAAAAAAAAAAAACAGAAAGAAGCCCAAACAGCCTAATGACTGGCATAAATTTCTTAAGCATAGAAGATAAGTATGAGGGAAACATTACTCAAAGGCCCAATAAAAAAAAAAGACAACCCAAATTAATAGTTGGTACATAAGATATTATCAACAAAAGAGAGAAAATTGGAAAAGAAAAAACAGTTATAAATTCCTATAAGTCAAGACATCCATAAATTTCATCAAATAACCTCAAATGGCCATAATGAGGTAGATTGAAATCCAAAAGAGAAGCTCCAAAACATACTTTCGTCAAATAACCTCAAATGGCTTTTATGAGATTCGGTCCGTTTCTAGCCCATTACTAGCAGCAACAGTTGCCTTTGCTCTATTTCAGATTAAGATAGTCACATTTGTCTCCATAATTTTTCAGGATCAAGCATAATATATCAGCACAATGCAAAATAAAACTAAGCAGGACATTTTCAGAAAGTATAAAAAAGCAAACTCTGTTGAAGGAGGATAGAGAACCTGGATCAAAGACTCCACGCGACGCCGCATCCTTGTATGCATGAAGCCCTCTGAGCACTGTTAAAAAAATGTAGGGAACAGACTGAAAGGTAGAAGACAAAAGCATGCGAAAACAAAGTGAAGACTTTGCACCCCAAAAATACGCCCAAAGGTGCTGATAGGACCAAATAAAGTCTGCATACCACACAATCTAACATATCCAAACAGACCAAGGTTTTTCTATCTTTTACTTTTACTGAAAGTGGAAAGATCATATTAGAAGCAAGGTTCTTAATTAGTCTTGGTCCGGGAAGAAAGATGCATAATATGTGCACGTCTTCATAATTTTGAAAGCATAACAACAGATTTCAAGATAAACGAGTCCAGAGCATCTACTGCATGCATTTGATGGGCTGCTGCAAAAGGAAAGTAAACATAGTAACATACACTAACTATTAACATGACATATTTCCAGTAATTCATACATGGGAAACATTCCCCTCACCAAAACATCATATACACTAAAAGAACAATATGAAAAGATTTAAATCATATTGCAAGGAATTATCCACTGACAAATTTTAGATCTTGTCTGATGTAATAAAGTAAATTAAGTGATCGAAAGTAATTACTTCCAGGTGAACCTAGTCACTAGATGTAAATTTAACTAAAATGAGCAGTTTGTTCTCTTAATAGGTAAGAATGAACAGTTTGTGACTCCTTTAAAAGTTTGAACATGCGAAGTGAAATCTTTCTGTAAGAAGATGCTTACTGCTTTCTTTGCCATAAATATTGAGACTAACATATGTACATGTATATTAATTTTAAAGTGTTCTTTATTTCAAAATTTACAAGTATACGAAAAAATTTAAGATAAAGGAAGCAAGAATCAGGAAGATAAGTTGAAAGAAATCTCACTTTAACATGATAACTAACATAAGCGTGAAAGGTAGATAAACTCCAAACTGTACGGTCCAGCTTTTTGCCTTCTACATGACGCGGGTGGATAACTGCATGGTTTGACCTTGTTATGGTGATATAGACACAGAAAAAACCAACTCTGACCATTTTCTACATTACCAAATGTAACAAATCCGGCATTTGCCGATAATGTTTCAGCAGGAGCTCCCTTCAGTTCTAAAGGAGGAGATGGAGACCACATACAAGAAGGGGCATTATTAAGTCCAGCTGTACGCCTTGCTTCCACAAACTCCTGAATGAAAAACAGACCTTGGAAGTGAAAAACTAGAAGTAACACATGAGCAGTATAAGGGAAGCATACAAGAAAGGTATGCTTGTAAGTGTCGGCAACAATATCACCATACATATATGCAAATTGTTAAAAACTTCCAAGTCTGGAAGGCCTTCCAAGGACCATCAACAAAATGTGTTACTCCGCTAATATCTTTCCCAGATAAAAATCCATGTTGGCATTTTTTTGAGACATAGCATTACATCAACTATTTAAGTTATAAACTTATTGTACCTGCAGGAAGGAAGTGGCGAGAACAATATCTACGGAGTCCTTAAACCTCATAGGAAACATCACCGTCACCTTTGCTACCTGTTAGAAACCAATATTATAACATCTTCTCAGCAAAATTTCAAGTACAGACCCTAATACATCGGCTACAATGAAACATACACAATGATTACCACAATTGCGTCATGCACTTTAATGCAAATAAATTTTTGCTGAAATTCAAAAATATTCTGTACAAATTTGAGATTGATGCAGCTAAAAGATCATGGGGTTAGCAATTTAATTTATGAATCTTAAGGGGTATTTTTACAATTAGTTTATGAGACCAATTCACTCCTAAATAATGACTTTATTGCATTAGTGTACAGGGTTTGGAATAGCATACAATGAAGATGTAATAGGAGTGCTGTTTGGTTTTCTAAATAATCTGCCAGCAATAGGAATAGGTTGGTTTCTCCATCAAATAGCATGATTATGGTAGAATAGTTTGGTTTTATGATGTGTTAATGTTTAATTCATGTTTTGAAGTGCTGCATGCATGTAAGTCATTTGAAACAAATGGGAATTTGTGGAAAACAAAGGCTTTTTGAGCTGTCTGCACATTGCTTACTTACTGGGTTACAATCTTGCATTATCAATATCTTTTTTTGGTAAGTGCATTATCAATGTGTTTAGGAGCTAAGTTGATGATTGACAGCTTTGACAGAAGCAAATAACTATGGCGGTAATATTTTTTTGGTAACATACTCCCTAGACTTTCTCAATCTCCAAACCTTGCCAAAAAAAAAACTCTCCCCAAGTCTCTGGTTGACAAACTATTTTAATTTTTGATGCCTCTACTCATTTTATCTAACTATTGGATATTTTTGTAGACGAAGATTGAGATTGCGTGCGAATTATGTGATCAGAGCATATTGTGACCATTTTCTGTAAAATCTGTACATGAAGTAAAGAATTGTTAGTCCATGAAGAAACAGAATAGAACAGGTTTGATCTAGTTAAATATGAAAATAAATCAAACAATATGCACAGTTTGTCGGGTTGGAAAATGAAGCAAAAGCACGGTTCATATACAGTTTTTCAAACAAAGAAATATAAGAATATTTCAGAGGCATAAAGAATTCCGGTAGAATGCATCGGATTAGACAAAACACGGGAATCACATATTTTCTGGAATCCTATTAGATTCACAATCATATCTAAACGTGGGTTAGTCACATAGCCAAGAATTCATATTTGTAAACATCACATTCCAGATAACATGGATGTTGGGGGAAATGTAAGATTCTATAAATCAAACGCCATGTTAGTCTTTTTTAAGGACAGTTTTAAAGCCAAGTGACTATGCCCACATTGGGTTGTCTATCGAATGGTTGAAAGCACAAAACCTTAGAACACTTGTTAAATTAAAGCAAAGTATACTTTCTCTGATACTTAGCAGGTTTTTCTGTAGATACACTTGAATGATAGAAATATGTTTAAGGCCTCAAAGGTCATCTTTTAAAGGGGCTTTTATGTGCACTAAAAACCTAGGAAAATCCACAGAGCGAATGCAGCCACAAAGGCAAAAGGGACCTCAAATATGAATAGGAGGATGGATTTGTATTTAAATTCATCCTATGCAACTTAGTTTATGGGCTGCCAAGACAAGGTTTTAGCAAACTTCAAAGATAGAAGTAAATTTAAAAATGATTTTTTGAGAGCTAATGACTTTAGACTAGCATAAAGCAAGCTTAGATAAGTAAATTATAGTTGTGGGATAAGTAAGACTACTTGCATAGTGTAGACATTCAATGCTAAATTAGTTGAAGTAGAAGAAATATCTAAGGAATGAGGATGGAGAGAGAGAGAGAGAGAGGAATAATTTTCTCCTGAATACTACTACTCTCTACAAATAAACCAAGAAGGTTAAATGAAGTTGTTCGAGGTTCTAAAGAAGAAAAATTTATGCAACAAATATACGTTAGAAAAATGATTTGCATCCGCCCCTATTCACGCATCATCCAACACACACCACTGTAAAATGACAAAAATACCCTCATAATAAAAACACTTTCCCTCTCATTTTACACTTTCATTTTCACTTTCTTTGAGAGCGAGAGAGAGCTGGAGACCGAGAGACCGAGAGATCGAGAGAGGTCAAGAGCTCGCTGGCACGGAGGAGCTCGGGGGCGAGACGAAGACCGAGAGAGAGGTGGGGGGCGAGACGGAGAGACGGAGAGAGAGGTGGAGGGCGAGACCGAGAGAAAGGGGGAGGGCTTGCTGGCTCGGAGGAGCTATGGGACGAGCCGCGGGGGTTAGGGGAGGTGCTCGGTGGGGCTAGAACCGACGCACGGCGGCGATAGGCCAGTCGGTGGCCCCGAGCTCGTGTGAAACCCATTTTATGTGTAGTTTGCGTGTGTGCGATGGAAAGGGATAGGGTGGTTCATTGGTGGCTGGGTTTGCGAGAGGATGTCGCCGGTGTGAGCTGGTGGAGGTGCAGTGGCCTGGGTGGCCGCGTACGGTGGCGCAAGTGGAGAGAAATGGGTTTCGGTTGGGTTATCGCGAGGGAGAGAGAGAGCTGCGCATGGGGGAGATCGGTGATGGCTGGCTTGGTTGCCGGCGTAAGGGGGACTCGCCGGTAGTGGAGGTGAGGCTCGGCGGCTCACGGCGGCGCCGGGGTGAGCTGAAGAAGAATCGGGCTGCACAGTGAATCGGAGTAAATCGGGCCTGAGGAGAGAGAGAGAGTGAGGAAAAAAAAAACTACCACAAAGCGGTGTGCGAAAACGCACTCCGCTACAGTGGCGGACGCATATCACGGCTCATATACGTTAACCTGTCAAGATGATATTTTACCTGAGGAACAAGGAAAAAGGACTCATTCGGACGATGCACAATGGCAAAACGCCGATCCATATTAGAAGCAGCAGTCCTTGATGCAAGTTGCTTTAGAATTACTCTCAATGGAGCACCAAGTACTGTTTCCCTTATAGATGCAATCTTTACCAGAAGAGCATGTTTGTACCCTGCACAAAAAAAAAAAAGAGGTTCAAGAAATCAACAAATTATGATAGATAAGTGAGAATTTTTATACTATATGGTTCAGGGCAATCTTAGACAGAAGAATTGACACAAGTTATATCAAATAACTACTCTGTGCTTTTAGAAAAAAGGTGAAAGCAAACTCAAAATGTTGGCACAATGACTTGCATTATAGCATCATAAATGCTTCATAATACTAGGTGCAGCAGCCAGTCACACAAAATTTAACACAGCCCCAACTCTACAACTTTGAATGTAATGGCATTACACACCTGAAGTAGGATATTTAACTTCCAGCAAAAGAATGTGGCATTTACATCCATGGTCCAAAATAGGAAGGTATGCAGATGATGAAAGGGTGGGTGAAAGAGGACAGATCCCTAAAATGATCCTTAGCATAACCAACAGAGGGACCACTAGTGAGATTTCCATTTATTTTCCTTTTTCTTTTCTTTTATTTTTTCATTATACAAGCAATAAAACATATTAAAGAAAAAACGAAAATATGTACAGGATGTATGGACCCCATATGCTCAAGAGACTAAAATCAAAAAGTCAAAGTGAACGCATCAACTTCCCAATCTTGTGCAGCTTTGATAATAACATTCCATTGAGGGAAGCCACTATATACAACCAGAAGATCTGCAATGGAGGCTTCTTGCATTCGTGAAATTCTGTAAATTCCTGGAAAAGAGCTCCTTGAGGGGTCTATCACCACACCATATTTCATGCCAAAACCATATTTCATGCCAAAATTTGATTCTAGACCCCTCCTCCACCACAAAGCAAGTGTATCTAGAGAGAGTGGCCCATCCTCTTCTTATTTGCTTCCATAGCCCCACCCCATGTGACCTCTCACCTCATTCGACACCATCCTCCCCATGTCCCACCATATTTTGATTGGTATCTCCACAGCCACTTGCCAATAGAGCATGGTTACAGGCTAACAAATTACAAACTCCAAGCCCTCCTTCTGAGATTGGGATACATACCAATGATCCATGGCCGATTTTACCAAGTGAAACTTGAACTCATCCTCCATCCCCACCATAAGAAATCCCACTGCAGTCTCTCTATACGATGGGCCACCCTAGGTGGAATTGGGAACAAAGAGTGGAAATAGGTGGGCAGGTTAGAGAGTACTTTTGATCAAAGTTACTCTCCCGCCTTTTGACAAGTATATCCTCTTCTAGCTAGCCAATCTTCGCTCCATTTTTAACAAGACCTCATCCCAAATTGGCATAGATTTGAATGAAGCACCTAGGGGAAGACCAAGATATTTTATTGGCAAGGATGATACTTTACACCTGAGAATGTGATCCAAACTCTCCACACTTGGAACAGTTTCCACTGGCACTAATTCCGACTTGGCTAGATTCACTTTCAAGCCGGAAACAACTTCAAAGTAAAGTAAGAGTGCCCTCAAAGCTAGCATGTAATCTTGGTTGGCCTCACAAAAGTTGAGAGTGTCGTATGTGAATAGAAAATGGGAGATATCAGGTGCACTGGTACTTGCTTCCCCCCACTAAGAATCCTGAGAGAAATCCACTCCATGACACCTAAATTCATTTTGCTAAAAGCTTCCATTACATAAAAAAAGAGTTATGGAGAAAAGATCTTTTGACATCCCTCTAAGAAGGGGAGATTCACCATCTAGTCTTTCTACAAGTCTCTCACCATGGGAGACTCCGATCCTTTTCCATGGAAAAGCATTTGGAAGACTAAGGCCCCTTAAAAGCTGCAATATGGCCTCCTTGGGGAAGATCCTCACTATAGAAAACCTTTAAAAAGGTAAATCATGGTTATGGATTGGTGTTGTATGTGCAAAAAGAGTGGGGAATCTGTTGACCATGCATTACTTGATTGTAAAGTTGCCAAGGCCCATGACCCTATGGAATGAGATCTTTTCTAGAGTCGGAATAGCTTGGGTGATGCTGAGAAGGGTGGTTGAGTTTCTAGCAAATTGGAGAGGTCTTCATGGTAAATCACAAATCGTAGCAATTTGGAAGATGATCCTGACTATTCTTTGGTGGTGCCTATGGAGGGAGAGGAATGAACGAAGCTTTGAAGACCGCAAGCGGTCAATGGACAGGCTTTAAATGTTTTTCTTTAATCCATTGGTCAATTGTAATTAACTTCAATGGCAGGACTATTCGTGATTTCCTTGTATCCCTAGTCAATTATGCATAGGTATTGCTCGTTTATATGTCTTGTGTACTTGGGCTATACCTACTTTCTACCATAAATAAAATTATTATTTACTGATAAAAAATGGGCAATACCCTTAGAGAGAGTTGCCGTTGAAGCATTTTTTAGGGTACCATCGCAAGGGCTTAATAGTGGGAGAACTCAATTGTACTAGCTACTTTTATTCCTTTTCTTTTATACAGCTATTTTATTTGTGCATCTACAAAGGGTTAAGAGAAAAAAATAGAAAAGAAAGTGCATGGGGGCAAAACTATGTACAAGAAGGAATATCCCCTTGTAACTTATAAAAGGCTAATGCCCTACAGGATAATCCTCATCCTTTTTCATGGCATTTCCAGTGAGAGAGGGAATTTGCTATAACAACTTAGCACCAAAAGGGAGGATTTTTATTTTTATTTTTTTGGCATGCAATTGAGGATTTTATTAAAAAAACGTAAAAGGCATAACCAAAGTATATAGGATGTATAAAAGAAGAACACCAAATTAGAAACAGAAAAAAAGGGTAAAAGTAAATCACGAAACGAATGGAGTATTGAAGAAAAACAAAAGTTATAAGCTCTTCCATCATTAGCTCGCAATCCTCGGAATTTTTATCATTCATTTCCCTACAAATACACCACATTAAACGAATAAGGGTCATCTTTCATATTGTTTTGATTTACGGGCTCAATATGTCACAATAATATGACGTTTTATTAGATTATCTATGATGAAGATCTTCCCTAAAGAGGTCCATGCAAAAAGAGCTACTCCTAGAATCACCTTAGTCCGCCAAATACTCCTCCAAGGAAAAAAGTTACTTTCCTGAGGTACAAAGACTTGATAGAAAAATCCAGCAGTCAACTTCCTTTTCCTAGAAGGGGTTTAAAGAGAATGGACCTCTGAAACATAATCTAGAAGATAACAAGAGATTAAAAGTTTCTTCAAAGGCATCGACCTCCAAACATGAGTCACTCTAAAAAACTAAAATTTCACTACAGAGAGCCCACTAGAGAACTCCAATAGATCCGCCACTACAGCCCCTTGCAAATGCACAATACTATACACCTTTGAGAAAGCTTACTTGTGTAACATATGGATCCTAAATTAGGCCATAAGATAAATTTGATTTTATTTATTTATTTATATTTTAAAAATATTATTAGAAACATTCTATTATTGTTACTATTATATTTCATTAATAAGCTGCACATTTTTTAATTTGGATTATTATTATTATTATTCATTATATTTATTAAAAGGATAAATGTAGTTAAATCATCAGTTAAGATTTTTTGTTTAAAATCATCATTGACCAAAACCACGAGATTAATTTGTAAACTACCCACTAGCAATATCAGTCACTCCGAGTTCTGTTAATTAAACCGCTGCGCAATGCTTTTAAACTTCTGTCATTCTCTCCCTCCTCTTGGGTGACCCTTCAGCAGGTTAGCGTTATGGCAGTTAGTAGCCGACTCCAATTTGAACACATTGAACACCCTTTCCCCATCTTTAAATCTCCTCCTCTCCCTCTACAATTTCCCAAAAAAAAAACGTAGCATTCTATCCTCACAGCTAGCTACTGTAGCCAAACTGCCAGACCCTCCCTCACATTCTTGTCAACCACAGCACCGTCGTTCACAATCCCAGAAGCCACATCCACTTCCCTCACACCTAGACCACCATGAACCACCCTAGCACCGACCAAGCAAGCCAAGACAAACTGAGACACCCACTGTCCATTCAGCCACATTGTTCGAGCCCATCACGTTGGAAACCACCAAAGGACACCAAGTGTCCATCGGTAAGTACTCTCCTCCCTCCATGATGATCGTCGACCCTATCTCTCTCCTCCGTCATTTTCTCTCTCTATAGCATGTGACTAACTATTTTTGTGTTTGTGGTATGTTGTGCTCCACCACTGACCATGACATGGGGAGTCGGAAATCACTGGACAGCCCAAAAACAGCTAACTGAAAACCTCCTGTCACCCTCGCACCGCTTTGGTAAGACAACATCTCTCTCTCTCTCTCTCTCTCTCTCTCTCTCTCTCTCTCTCTGCTCTGTTGTTTTCCCCTGTTTAACGGCACTATTTCATTTCCACCACCACGGAGATTACCTTCTCGCCGGCGTCTTCAATTCAACTTCCAATCCGTCGCATCCTTCCTTTCTCTCTCGGTGACAAACTACAAGGTGAAATTCAGGAATTAGTGTTACGAGGTATGTAGCTTGATCGTAGAATTAGTGCTACTAGGTAGTGTTCAAGGAAAGTGGTTACTATCCTAATTAGTGATGACCCTATAGAATGAATGGGTATAGAATTTCCCTTTCCTAGAGGGAATCCTTGACCTTTTTTTTTTTTTTTTTTTATCAATAGAGGGACCCCTAGACATCTTATCTACTTCTTGGTTCCTTATTCTGGGAGAGTACAATAAGATGAAGAAATCTGTAAGAACCCCAACTTCCCCAATCATGGGCCACCATAAGGATTTTTTTTATTGGCAGAGGTTGTTTGGAAAAAAGTCCCGACTAATCCCGAGAGTGCACAAACCCTAGATAAAGAGTTTCACATAAGTACATCTCGGGGAAATTCCCCTAGTCCGATGGCTCCCTGAGGAATTGAACGTTCCACTAAGCAAAACCACCCGAAATCTCCAGTAAGTCTATCACCAATGCCTCTTCTCAGCACACAATCCCATATACAGGAGGGAAAGTGTTCTTGAGTGCCCTCTCGCCACACCAAATATCATGCTAGAAACTAATCCTAGAACCATCCCCAACCACAAATCTAGTGTGTTGAGAAAATACCCCCAACCCCTTCTAAGGTTTTTTCATAAGCCCACACCATAAGCACCTTGTGCCTCCAAAGAGCACCCCACAAGTACCACCATATTTGGAATTTATCACCACCTTTCACAATGTCTCCCCCTCTTGACAGTAACACCATAACCATTTCCTAAGAAAGGCCCAATTGAAAACTTCTAGATTTTGGATCCCCAAACCACCACACGAGATTAGGGAGCCTACCTTGTCCCAATTGACTAGGTGGTGAAATTTAAATTCTTCACCTAGTTTGCTCCAAAGGAAGTCACATTGGAGTTTGTGATTCACTGCACTCGTATAGGGAACAACGAGAGGAAATAAGTATGCAAATTTGAGTGTACTCTTGATTAAGGTGATCCAACTATCTTTTTACAATTACAACCTCTTCCAACTTTCCAACCTACATTCAAACTTCTCGATCACTTCATTCCATATGGACTTAGCCTTGAAGGAAGCACCCAATGGGCGGCTAGGTACTTAGGCAAAGAAGACACCTTGCCTCCTAAGAACTAGCCAAGCTTGTTAAGGAGCAACCATTGCAATCAAATGTTATTTCCAACCGAGAAAGGAACTACTATTCGCAGATAATCACCTAAACCAAATCTAAACTTAAGCTACACATCCATGCCTATAATTGTAGGTGGACATTTCAATACGTCAAGAAAGGCTAAGGGAAAAACCTTGCTCATTGATTTCTACCAATGCTTTTGCTGCCTACTAGTAGGGGAGATAGCATGTTTGAAGATATGTAGCATAGGCAACACTAAAACCAACACAATGAAAACATCAAGCAAGGCCTAAAGGAAACACAATCCAGCATCAGTTTGGCCATGAGAATTAAATAATACAAATTAACCAACCTCCATTGTTTGATAACAAATGGAACTACTTGAATATAATGATATGTGTATGCTTGGCAAATCCATGCAATTAAATATGAATCTACACAGCTCCAAACATTTTAAACCTCTTCCTACATGTTATACACTTTCAGTTATAGTTCCTAATCATTTCACTAGCAAGTCATTGGAATGGATCCTTGACACTAACATTCACCCATGTCATGTGTGAAGGGCATAAGATTGATATAAAAAACATTTTGAAGAAGTAGATTAAATGGATATCTTTGACAAGTGATCCCCAAATCCTTCAGCACATCAACTGCAAGCAAATAATGACCTTAGAAAAGGAACTCGTTGAACCTTCATCTGGAGGAAGTTTGGATAAGTTCAGTTTCAGTGTGAGGTTAAATCCATCCCTTGGAGGATCAAGAATTTGAACAATCACACCATATGCAGCTCTTATAGCTTCAATAGCTCCGGAAGGAAGTCCACCAAAGAAGATGGCCTCTGGAGGAGGAGTGGGTAATGACACTGACAGCAGCAAAATGTGTGGATTCTTCAATGAAACCTACAATATATTTTTGGCAACCGGATAATTAAATCCAAAACTCATGCTCCACATGACAAAACTACCTGTTTGATAACTAATGTAGTTGATTGATTCAAGATCCATGGTTACGAGTTTAATTGTAATTATTTTCTTTCCTTACGCAGAAATGTTAAATTGTTAAAATAAAATACCTGAATATGGTAACGAACATCATCAAACTCAACCCAATGGTTATCGAATTCAACTCCTTTCTCAAGACTGCAGAAAAAGAAATGACATATCAGCATGCTGTGCAAGGCAATTGAAAACAAAAATGCAAATAAAATTGACTTCAGGTTTCCAATATGTATTTTTGTAGGTGGCCAAGTGATAAAAAGCTAAAATATGAATGAGTACTGGAATAAGCATCAGTGGCATCACAAAAATTAAGAAGATTACTTAATAGTAGTTGAAATGGGAAGTATGGAAGTGATTATTGGCGACAATGTCTTATTAGTTCGACAGCAGTAATTTTAACCAAATGATTTTTTTTCCTTAATTGAACGTCCCCGAACATTCCTTTTTCCATCGCAGATTGAATTTGAGTAAAAAGAATTATGATACAAACCCATTCAAAAATTTATAAATAAGCCACTCGATCGAAAATGCAAAGACAATCATACATTGAGCACAAAGAACCACATGAAAACGCACAAAACCGATTTGAATACAAATCAGAGGAAACAAGTTGAGAATTATATAAACTACATGCGATGCAAAACTAAGCTCAACGATCAATGTATGGATGCTAGGAAAAGTTTGTGAACTTGAGTCCTAGTGAACAAAAACTGGAGTGAGGTATAATACTTATTTGCGGATTGCAAACAAGATCCACAACAGTTTTTTCAATGTTGGCTCTCTTTTTTTCACTAGCTTGGGGATTATGGTATAGGAGGAACAAGATGGAATTTGATAAGGTTGTGATAAGTCCGAAACAGGTTGCTGGTTTTGTTCTGAATACTATGAAGAATTACAAAGAGATTAGAGGGCTACTCTATGTCCAGTTCAGTTGAAGCAACATCTCAAATGGAAGCCACCTCCCATGGATGTACTTAAGCTAAGCACTGATGGGGCCATGTTTGCTGATCTAAAGAGAGCAGGTGTTGGGTTTCTTCTTAGAGATGATAAAGGAGAGTTGATCATGGCAGCTAGTAAGGTAGAGTATGATGTTGAAAATCCAGAAGCTACTGAGTTATTGGCTGTGTTCCGAGGCATTCAATTCTGTGCTAGTAGGGGTATCTCCAACTTGATAGTTGAATCTGATTCTCTCTTAGTTGTTGAGTCTTTACAGAAAGACAATATGTTTGATTCAGCTCTAGGGGCGTTATTTGCAGAAGTTAAAAGACTTCAGAGTTGTTTTATTTCTTGCTCTTTTACTCATGTATATAGGAAGGGTAATATGGCATCTCACAAACTTGCTAGGAATGCATGGAATGTTGAGGATTGTGAGATTTGAGAGGATTGTATTCCAGACTTTCTTTCTCAAACCATATGGTTTGATAAATGTGTGTAATCTTGATTATCAATGAAGTTTGATCTGTTATAAAAAAAATTAAAAAAAATTAAAAAAAAATGACAGAACAACGCAAAAGGTGAAAAAATCAGGAATTACAGGTATACGAGGAGCCCGCTCCAGCTCCAACAGAGAATTAACATCACAGAAATAGCAAATGAGAGAGAGAGAGAGAGAGAGAGAGAGAGAACTCACTTCTGAACTCGATTCAGCAAGGTCTGAAGGAGAAATCTGGAATGAGATTGCAGCAGTATCATGGAGTCCAAGAGGCTGTTTCTGTGCGCGTCGGAGAGAGCAAACAATTGAATTGGCCGGGCCTTGGGAGGATCTGCAATGTCGTGCGTGTTAAGGAGGGAATTGGAATTGAGATTCTTTTCAGTTTTTCTACTTCTTTTTCGATCTTAGGCTTATGTTACTGTATTTAATACTGAAATAGTGATTTTATTTTTGAACAATTCGTCTTTATATTATAATTTTGAAAAAAAAATATTTATATGGATTACGTATGTATCGTGTAATTTTTTTTAAAAAAAATTAGAGTTTGAGTTATTTTTATGCTTTTATTTTAATTCTTATTATTAGATCTCATTTGGTTACACATATGAGATGAGATGAGATAAAAAATCCATAAATAATAGTGAAATAGTTTGAATTAAGATATTTAATGAGGTTTTGGAAAATGAAAAAGAAAAAATTAAATAAAAGTATTATAAAATTAAAATATTGTTATAATATAATTTTTTTCATATTATTTTTATTTTAGAATTAAAAAAAGTTGAATGATTTTTTATTTTTTATTTGGAAATTTGAAAAAGTTATAATAATTAGATAATAATGAAGTGAAAAAATTGAAATTAAAAAATGTTTACATAAGACTCTAAAATCTATATTTTAGTTCGCTAATCTTTCCACAATAAAATGAAATTTATTAGCATACACAATCTTGCAATCTTCAAACTCCTAATGTCAGTAATTGCTCTGAGAATCTAATAAATTGATTTGTGTTAAAAGTTATATGCTTGTGCTAGTGTCCTATAATTATGCATGCCAAAATTTTCAACACGTTTCTGCATAATTCTACGACACTAGCATATTAGAAGTACATATAAGAACTACGGGAGAGCCTCATACTCGGCAGCTCATACCGAAGTGAGAAACCTGTTCCTCCCATGGCATTGGGCAATAGACTTGCTATGTGGATCAATTGACTTTCCTTCAACCATTACCTCATATATTTAAATAAAATTATGATTATTTAGACAAGGAAATGAATAATTTTGGGAAAAAGCATATAACATGTAATTTACAAAAAAGACATGTTGATGCCGATACAAAAATACTTCAAAATTTCCAATTTCATAATTAATCAAGTAGGGCATGGAATAACTTCAAATATAAAATATATTGCTAAATTTCATAATAAAAATATATATGGAAGCAAACCTAGAACCAAGAGAGGTCAAGGAGCACATACCAAGAGCGTGATAAGTCTTGAGAGATTAGAGAGAGAGAGAGAGACACGGTATTGGGGCAACTAGGCGAGGTGGGTCTAATCAATGGGCAGCCAGATGGAGGTCGAGGGAGAGCTCAGAGAGGTCTAAGAGTGAGAGATGAGAGAGAAATTACTTAGAGGAGGAGAAATGAAGAAGAAAGGGGTTCGGGTTAGGGCGCCCTAACCCAAAACGACACCGTTCAGTTGACCCCCAATATAAATTGATCGTTATAGAATTTTAGATAAATTCCATCATCGAAGCAGTGAAGGATGTACAATTTATTAGAATGCTAAAAAGTGATATTGATAACTTATACAGTCACTATAGCAATAGTGGTCAACCTTTATCCACAGTTGGTAGCTCCTCACACTCAAGGCCGATAAGGTCGACATATTCCTTAGATGATCATGACCCATCTGGAGAGGGTACATGCCATCTTATTATGCAAAAGTATCACCAACTCATTGCAACGAGGAATATTATGTAGTGTACGTCTAAGTTTGAACGATATTTTATGGAAGCTGTCGAGGCACCTAATGATGTATTTCAGTAATTAACTTGGTAGAATGTTAATTCCACCAAGTATCTAGTCATTTCCCGTATAGCCCGAGATGTAATAGCCATTCCTATCATTACGGTTGCCCTAGAGTCGATGTTTAGCACTGGAGGTCACGTGTTGGATGTTTATTGGAATTCATTGTCACCGTCAACTGTGGAGGCTTGAATCGGGTAACTTTATACGCTTTTAAATTATTATTTAATTATTTTTAATGTTCCAGTTATTTAACTTCAACTATTCTATGATTTATAGAACTAATTGTGAACCCTAACATAATTGACGATCACTAAAAGTTTGAGATAGACGCCCCTTGAGAGTTGAGGGACTATGAGTATGGATTATGGAGAACCCCCTTTATTGGTGAGAATCAAATTCTACTTTTACTGTGTTCAATTTTTTATTATCAGTTTTTTTTCTTGTATTGATTGTGACTTTCTATCTTCATTTCAAGTATGACTATTGAGTGAAATCCTTGCTGCACAAGTGCACACATTGTTAACTGTTTACTGTTTAGTGTTTATGTAGTTATCTCTAAGTCAGTGTTCAGTGTTGTAATAAATGGGATTGTTGTAACTTATGGCTATATGTTATTTAGTTTTTGAACTATTGTATTTAAGTTTTTTTATTATTCTTTTAGTATTTTCTTTTTACAGATTCAAAATTGGGCTTTGGTGATCCCAGAAGTCGAAAAAAGGGCCTTGAGTTAGCCAAAAAAGGGCAGGAGCCCCAACCTTCGTTCAGAGCTCTGACCTCCATTAAGAGTTCTAGGAGTCGGAGTCGGAGAGACAATTTTCCTCCAAGTCAAAGGTCGGAATCGACTACTCCAACTCCATCGGAGTCGAAGCTCAATCCTAGCATGAAGTTCAGGTAAGTATTATGTTCATACTCTTTTAGAGTTTTCTAATGATATGAAAAAGAAAAAGAAATGTTTCTTTTTATAATGCTTTATGAAATGAATGATGTTTTATGAAAGCATGTTAAGTATTAATGTTTAAAAGTATATGTATGTAAATGTCTTCTTTCATATCTCCTATTTATGTACTCAAAATAATAGTTGTATGCATGTGAATGGATGTTATATGTAGTAGCTATTGTCATTATTTTTCATGAAATGAATTGTTGAGATTTATGTTTGATGCTAATAAATGATGTTTAAATGATGTGATGAAAGTATATTTAAATGACGCTATGCCATGATATTTAAATGAGGCTATGAAATGAAATTTAAATGATGTTATGAAAGAAATGTTTAAGGGATGCTATGAAATTATATTTACTGATGATATTTATGTATATGCTTTGAAATAATGTTTATGAAATGAAATGGACTGATGAATGAAAGAAATGAAAAGAAAGTAAATGAATGAATGTTTTAATATATGAAGGTACATAACGGGCATGACTGAATGAATGAATGATGGTACTAATGGACTGGGCAGATTGCAATACCAGGTAAGTACTACTAGTAGTGCACCCAGTGTTACTCCCTGATTGAATAGGATTCCCAACCTATGGCCACAGGTGGAATATGGGTCTAAAAGACAGCTGACCCCAATACACGGTGGGTAACAGTGTGCACTAGCCAAAGTAAAAGTGAAAAAAGTAATTAAATGTATCAATGATTTAGTTTGTTTATGAATGAATGTAACAAGGTGTGGAAAATATTTTTAAGGAAAAACCTCACCTTGTAATGTTTTCAAAGGAAATGAATGATTTATGTGAAGTATGTAAATGAATGTCAAATGCATTAATGAAAACTTACGTTAGTATATTTTTACAATATGAATTAATGATTACTGAGTATTTGACTCAATTTGTTTTTATGCATGTCCCTTCCCCTCCCAAGAACAAAATGAGGAAGAACTTTCAGGACAAACATGGCCCAAGAGAAGAGTAACAGAAGCCTAGGCACATTTATGTAATGTATAAAAGTAAATTTTTGTAAAAGGTCTTTTTAATTTAATTTAATGATTTTCGTTGTAAGCTATCTTTTAATATACAAAGCATGTTTTAATTTTAAACATATAATCTTTGATATCCTAGGAAGGAAAGAAAATAGTTTTAAAATGTTCAGTAATTCCAATCTAATTTTCTAAAACCATTTATTAAAATCCCACACGAGGACTGGCATTACATATATCTTCAACTTTTGAGACTTACTTTTCCTTCGCCTTCTGAATCTTCAAGACCTTCTTCACAATCTTTTGTTCTTCAACCAAAAAGGCTCAAATGATCCTTTCTTTGACAGCACCTCTAGATAGTACCCCACCATAAGCTCTGTAAACAGTTCTCTGATTCCTAGATAACCTAGACCTCTTATTACTTATGTTCAACAAGTCTCAAATGAGAAATCCCTCGGGTCTTCGATTCTCTTTCTAGTGACAGGACACTTTGGTGTGATCTAGATACAAAGTTGAAATGTGAAAACATCTCAACTCACCCTGTAAGAAGAGTTCGTCCCATATCCAAACGGTCAAGGTGAAATTATAAAGATGGTTTAAGATATTGTTTTCACATCATGACAAACTTTCACCTTACTGCCAATTTTTTCTTGCTTTTTCAGAGGAAAGATAAAACCAAAGTAGCTTTTTTAGGAAAGGAGAAAACACCCTTATATTTTCGAACCCCTTCCCCTCACTCATCTCCGTCTATGCAGAGAGTTCACAAACCTTACATTTCCCTACGTGCCGATCAGTCCATCCAAGGCCAACTCTCTATAATGATATATTAAAATAAAAATTTTGATTTCTTAGTATTAAGGCCTTCAATAAATTTTGTAAATACCAAAAATAATTGATTAATATAAATTCATAAAATTCAGTAATTTTAATTATGTGATTTGAAGAGTTTTTGGGTAGGTAATTTATTAATTACTATTACTTATTTATAAATATATTTATAAATGAAACTCAATCATTGCAAATACTACAAAATGATTGGTGGGATCCATAACTATCAAATCTTCGAAAATTTAGAAACGTCTCATCTTACTTCCAAATCTAAGCACACAAAATTTTAAAAACCATCTCATCTCATCTCATCTCAACTCAACAATCTCACAACTATTTACAAACCATCTTAACTCACTACAAACAAGCCTTAGGCTCACTTGCTCTCTTCTTAGTGCTCTGGTGGTTTTATTTGTGAGAGACTCACATTCTTTTTTTTTTTTTTTTGTTCACTTATTAATAGTGATACTAACTATACAAAAAAAAAATGTAACAACTTTTATATCATTACTTATTAGGTACTTTTTAGGTTTATTCTTAATCTATAAATTTTTCTCAAGGCATAAAAAAATATGAGCAAGTCGAGAACAATTGATTCTTTTTTTAAAAAGAAAGACATGGATAATTCGGAGAGTAATATATGTTTAGAGAGCTCGGTAACAATGGAATGTGATGCTTCTAACACTGATAAGTGTCCCTCTAAAACTTCAAGAATCCAACTTGAAAAGATGGATGATATCTCTTTGGAACATGATTTAAGATTACATTTCCTACAAACATACAAGATGAGATATGACGTGCCTATCTTACACCTAGTCCATATCAACCTAAACTTTCGGAAGATCCATTTCAGGAACAGGCAATCAGCGTCGCCGATTTCAATTTTCTTAGTTTCAAATATATTCAAATTGGTTAGAGTATTCACCGTCGAAGAATTTTATATTTTGTCTTCCATGCTATATTTTTTCTAAGAAATCAATGGGCCATCTGAGATCAGATGCATTTACTAATAAAGGTTTTGATAATTGGAAAAACGTGAATAATAGAATGAACTGTCTTTTAATGAGACATGTGGGGAGAGATCCAAATTCTCCACATAAAAATGCTATGAAATGTTATGAGGATCTAATGAATTATTCAAGGCATGTTGACAAGTTAGTTGACAAACAAGTATCACAAGAGATGGAGAATAATCGATTACAAGTCAAAACTTTGATAAATAATGTTCGATGGTTTACATTCCAAGCTTATTCCTTTAGAGCTCATGATGAAAATTCTAACTCAAAAAATCAAGATAACTTCATTAAACTGATAAAACTTCTAGCAACTTATAATGATCAAGTTGATAGAGTTATCATAAAAAATGCTCTACAAAATGCCAAATATATGTCACCCAAAATTCAAAAATAAATTTTGCATATATTTACAAATAAAATGTGAAATGTGATTCACAAAGAAATCAGAGATGCCAAAATTTATATTCTTGTTGACAAAGCCCAAAATGAGTCCAAAAGAAAAAATGAGTTTTTTTAAACTTTTTCATGATAGGATCCTCTTTTTTGATAAATTGTATCCATGAATCTTCTATATCATTATTCATAACTTTACTCTTTTATGTGCCCAACACATTTCATCAACTATAGTTTTTTCAACACAAAATAAAAAAGAAACGAAGTCATTTTTTTATCCATTAAACAGGCTAGTAATTTTTTTAAAAAAATGTCTATTTACAAATTAAACATAGCAACTAGTATCAAAGATATTTATATTTTTTTTAATATTTATAATAAATAATAAATTTATATACGAAGACTTAAATAACATAACAATTGCAAGGACATTCTAATTTTGACAAAAACTAACAATAGAGTAAAACAACATGTGGCTCTCCGGTTTAGCCTTAACAGGTTCGAGTCGAAACGGGTTGAGCTGTTAAGACACGATTGCTTAACGTGTCACTAATGGGTCAACCCGTTATTACCCTTTAAGAAAATTAAAATTATATTTTTACCCTTATACCTAAAAACTAAAAATCCCTAACTCCCACTGCACTAACAGTCTCACACTCCCTCGAATCCTCACAAATTCACAATCTCACATTCATCTTTTTACTCTTCCCCTAATTTTGAAAAAAACCTAACCCACGCCGCCATGTGAGGCACCTCCCTCACGAGTCGTAGCCTCCTCGTTCAGCCGCCAACCACTTAGCCTTCTCACGGCATCCCAAGCCAATTCTCACAGTCCCACCTCTTCTCTTCTCCCCAACCCTATCTCACAAGTCACGGGTCATGGCTCAACCACTTACTGCAAGTTTGTTCTTCTCTTCTCCTTAATTTCTCTATAAGATTTATAATTTTTTTGGTTCCCTAGAAAATAATTTGTTTATTTCAAAACTTCTCTCCTTGGTAGCAGCTCCTACTTCACTTCTCTTCAGATCTCCAGCAACAAGGTAACATCCTAAACCCTAGCACTCGATCTCTGATTCTCTGTCGTTGCTTTGATTTAAAATTGGCTTGATTAGTAGTAAAAACTGTTTTAATATTGGAATTTAATCTATACTAAATTTCTAAATTTCTATTCATTTTTATTTTTGTACTTCTTGAAGGCTTTGCTTGTTGTGGACAAAACAAAATGTTAAACTCAATGGTTTGAAATTTGTTCTATGCTACTCTTCCAGCTGTTTTGCAAACCATTTTATTTATTTCCTATTTTGCCGATATCTTTCCTTAATTTCCATGATCAATAATTTTCCTGCTATATATTGATCAAAATTATAATAAAAGGATCATCTTTGTTATCTAATAAAAGAAAAGTAATGATAATTTGCGTTTGGTATTAGTTATGGAAGGACACAGCTCTTTTTTATGCAAAATTAATTTCTTTTTTAATTTTTAGTTTCAGTCTGAATTTTTCATAAGCTTTTCCCGTTTTACACAAAATCTGATGAGCATAAAATGAGTTTTTTAGCGCTAGAAACAAAGTAAACTATTGAAAATTTTCTCTACTATATGTATCCATCATTTTGCATATCTCTCTCTCTCTCTCTCTCTCTCTCTCTCTCTCTCTCTCTCTCTCTCTCTCTCTCTCTCTCTCTCTCTCTCTCTCTCTCTCTCTCTCTCTCTCTCTCTCTCTCTCTCTCTCTCTCTCTCTCTCTCTCTCTCTCTCTCTCTCTCTCTCTCTCTCTCTCTCTCTCTCTCTCTCTCTCTCTCTCTCTCTCTCTCTCTCTCTCTCTCTCTCTCTCTCTCTCTCTCTCTCTCTCTCTCTCTCTCTCTCTCTCTCTCTCTCTCTCTCTCTCTCTCTCTCTCTCTCTCTCTCTCTCTCTCTCTCTCTCTCTCTCTCTCTCTCTCTCTCTCTCTCTCTCTCTCTCTCTCTCTCTCTCTCTCTCTCTCTCTCTCTCTCTCTCTCTCTCTCTCTCTCTCTCTCTCTCTCTCTCTTGTAATGTTCAAATCAATTCTTAATATGTCCATAAGATGCAAATAGTAACTCTTGTTATTGATTTTATTTTGTAAGCAATAGCTACTTTATTGAAGAAGATGAATAACAAACAGTGTGCAGGAGGCACTCCCAACTTCTTGTTATTAGTTCATATTAATGCAAGTTTAGGTTGAGTCATCTTATGTACTTCAGTTACAATTTCCACCTTCTAATCGTGTATCTACTTCCACTTCCATTTTCCTTTCATATTCATTTTTTTACATGTTTTCCCTTTTGGAAGTCTCTTGATTACCAACAAAACAAGAAAGGAAAAGAAAAACAATATACTTTACTGTATGTGCCACATTTATTAGCATCTCATGAGAAGATTTACATTTATAGTGGAATTGTTGTGCAGAAATCTTGAGTTGTGCAGAAATTACATTTCTTAATTTTAATCTTTTAAGTTATGGTTAAGTACTTAAATAGTTGTTGGATTTCATATTCGACATTTTTAAAATGTCAGATGAGCGAGGCAGCAAGCAAAAATGACAATTTGATTGACTTGGACGTGCTGGACTCGGAAAGTTTTCAAAATGATGAAGCTAAAGCAAAACAAAGGAAACGGTCAAACTTGTGGAGTTTTTTTGAGATGGTTCTTAATTCTGACAAAGGTGATGGTAAGGCACAAGCCAAGTACAAGCTGTATGGAGCTTCTTACTTGGCAGCAAGCAAATATGGAACTAGAAATTTAAAGCGTCACATTGACACATGCCTTAGAAGAAGTTCACGAGATATTGGTCAGTTGATGTTAGCACAAAATAATGGATCTATTTCGGTAAGCGCTTCTAAATTTGATTCTTAACAATTTAGAAAAACCTTGGCAAGCGCAATTGTGAAGCATGACCTGCCTTTTCAATTTGTTGAATATTTAGAAGTGAGATCTTTATTATAATATTTGCGTCCAAATATTTCGATTATTTCTAGAAATTCTGTTAAGGCTGATTTGGTTAAGATGTATCATCGAGAAAAAAAAAGGATAAAATTTATGTTAAATGGTGCTTATGGTAGAATTAGTCTGACATCTGACTTGTAGACTTCTATGACCACTTATGGTTATATGTGCAGTAATGCACATTTTCTGGATAAGAAATGGGTTTTACATAAAAGAATTTTGAACTTTTCGTTTATGGCCACCACCACATAAGGACATATTTTTATTTGAAAAAAAAAATTATAATTTGCTATACAAGTGAGAAATTTAACACAAGATTTTTGCATTGATTTTAGAAAATGCTTCTTCTAATGACGTTTCAGCGGATTTGTTAAGAACTCAATTGAACATTAAGAAATCCCTTATTTGTGATGGTGAGTTCTTTTATATTCGTTGTTGTGCTCAAATTCTCAATTCGGTAATACAAGATGTGTTAAAAGAGATTAATTATACTATTCAAAAAGTTCATGAAAGCATCAAGTATGTCAAAGGATCACAAATAAGGAAACAAAAATTTTCAGATTTAACAAAACAAATGTCTTTGAAAAGTAAGAAAGGGTTGAGACAAGATGTCCCCACTAGATGGAATTCTACTTTTCTTATGCTTGAGAGTGCTATTTTCTATCGTCATTTTTTTTTCATTTGGAGTTGATTGATTCCAATTTTAAGCATTTTCTATCAACATCTGAGTGAAAAAAAGTGGAGAAGATTAACACTTTCTTGTGAGTTTTTAAGGATGCCACTTGTGACTTTTCTGGAACCAAATACCCTACAGCCAATTTGTACTTTCCAGCAATGTTTATGATTTTTTTTTAAATTAAAGGAGTACTCTAAATGTGAAGATGATTACATGAAGAAAATTTCTTGTCAAATGCTTACTAAGTTTGAGAAATATTGGTTTGAGTTCAATATGATATTGGCTATAGCAGTTATATTGGATCCTTGATACAAGTTTCATTTTATTGATTTTTCTTATTAAAAGCTTTATGGAAATGGTTCCCTGGAGTATTTGAATGTTCGTACTAAATTTGCATCTATTTTCATGGAATATAATAGTTCTAGTACTCCCACAAGTTCGACCACAACTTTTAAAAGAAATGTTAGTAGAGCGGAAAGTCAATCCTTATATTTTAGTAGATGGAATAGACAAGTATTGCAGGTAAATTCAAATAATATTTTTTGTGTAATGATTTATATTATATTGTTGTTTCATATCACATATTGGCTTGAAGCTTCTTTTTTTTTTTTTTTTTNCCTGATCTTTCTTGTATGGCTTGTGACATTTTGAGTGTAGGTTCCAGTTTCTACAGTTGAATCGGAATCTACTTTTAGTATTGGTAGGTATATCATTGATCAATTTAGAAGTGCACCGAAAGCAGATATTCTTGAAGCTTTAGTCTGCACAAGAGATTGGTTATATATGAAGATGATATTCCAAGATCGCTCTAAGAACTGAAGTTAACTGAAACATTGGCTCCCTAACAAGGGAGTGGTTTTGACATTACGGATATGGCTGATGCAGGGGGTAACCAGCCCCCTCCCCAAGGTCGGCAACAGACATTTGTAAAGTTGCTATCTTATACTCCTCAAGCTATTCCTGAGGTTACTATTCCTCTTCGGCAACCTAAGCATGTGGAGGGTGAGGTGTTTGTGCAATTTACAAAGGAGGAACTAGATAAATCTGTGATTCGGTTTCGTTTCTCATTGGTCTTGAAGTTCTTGCGGCAAAGGCCTTCTCTGAATCATATCAGAGGTTTTATACATAAAAGATGGGGTCTGTCGTTGCAACCTATGGTTTCAGTGATGCGTAAGCCAAGGAACGTGTTCGTTAGGTTAACAAATGAAGATGATTTCTTAAAGGTGCTATCTCGGGAGAGTTGTGACATGGAAGGGGCTGCATACCCGACCTTCCAATGGACGATTGATTTTAAAGAAGAAGAGGAACATGTGCTGGTGCCGGTGTGGGTTATGCTACCTGGACTCCCGCCGAACTTATATCAAGAACCTTTTTTGAGGAATATTGTTGCACCAATAAGTGTCTTTCTGCGTAGGGATAACGCTACTAGGTGTGCGACCAAAACTAATGGTGCGAGGGTGTGTGTGCTAATGAATATTGAGCAAGATCCTATTTCATCCATCTGGATTGGGACACCGAGGCAACCTACGAGTATTTTTCAGTAAGTGGAGTATAAGACACACCCGGCTTTTTGTTCTTTCTACAAGGTGCAAGGCCACAATTTGGGGACGTGTAAATCAAAGTGTAAAGAACAAGCAGAGCCCAAGATCCTCAAGAATATTAAATCGAATAGAGTTTGGGTTCCTAAGGAGAAGGAAAACGAAGTTCACGCCAAGAAAGATCAATCTGGGGATAACGTTGAGTCGTCCATTGTTCTGGTTCTGCAAGATGTAGAGACTAATGTTCATATGGTGCAGGATGGAAGTGATGCAGGGTTGGTGTTATTAGAGTCTGAGGTTGATAGGGAGGTTGTTGATGCTACAAAGCAAAAGAATGGTTTATCCACGAATGGAGAAACAAGTGGAACCAAGTCTAATTTAATGCAGGGCTTGGTGCAGATCTCGGAACAGACGTCAAATGCTGTGAGTCCTCAGGATGATGTGAAGGACAGTAATCCGATGCAAGCAGGAAATATGAAGGGATCTGGTTTGGCAGATTTGCAGATGGTGGTTTTTAATAAAGAAAATCTAGTATGGACTCAAGATCTGATGATGAGGGCAGTTCTCCACATCCTGCGAAGGACAAGGATGGAACTTCTGATTCTGAACTTACAAAGAAAACTGTAATTCCCAAAAGAATATTGAGAAGTTCTATAAAGGCTCTGAGCAGGCCATCTGAAAATGCTCAATGATTAGTAAGATCATGTTCTAGAACGTACGTGGCCTTGAAACTTCCAAGAAGCAGCTAAGGTCTCTGGTTCGTATGCATAAGCCGTCTATTTTGTTGTTGGCGAAGCCATTTCGGGATGACCAGCATTTGAGTTGTTGGCAACATTATTTAGCCTTTGATGATTATATGTCTAATGTCGATCATGTTGGAAAAATTTGGGTTTTCTGGACTACTGGGATACAAGTGGATGTCATGGGTACTTCTAATCAACATGTTTCTTCGCTTATTAATACCAGTTTTTTGGTATCAGCTGTATATGCAAAATGTCGGTATCTAGATAGGAGGTCCTTATGGGCAGAGTTGCTGTCTATTAATAATTTGCAGCTGTCGCATGTATTTTTGGGAGATTTTAATATCTTGCAGAATGACAATGAAAGACGGGGTGGAAGTCCGAGATTGCTTACTACAATGGAGGATTTTTGTTCGTTCATTGATAGTGGAGGACTATTAGAGCTGCCATTTTCAAGTAACAACCTCTCATGGTGCAATGGCCAATCCGGCTTGGCTAGATCATGGGCAAGACTTGATAGAATTTTATATAATATTTCATTTCTGGAATTGTTCCCATCGGGTAGGTGTCACTACTTGCCCAAGAGATCCTCTGACCATTCACCAATGGTATTGGGGCTTTCGGAACCTTCTACTAGGTATAGTCCTGTGTCTTTTAAATTTCTTTCTATGTGGGTTACACAAGAGGATTTCTGGAGGTGTGTGCCTAGTTCATGGCAGGCTGATATTATTGGAGCTAGGTTATGGAAGCTAGCTGGTAAATTGAAAAGACTCAAACATGTTTCGAGAATTTGGAATAAAGAAGTTTTTGGTTGGACTGGGAAACATATAAAGGAGTTAGAGAGTAGAACTGAAGTCAGCGAAACGAGTTTGCAAGAAACTTTTTCAGAAGATGTGGAACTAGAGGTTTTGGCAAATAAAATGAAACTTGATGTCTGGTTCAAGAGGGAGAAAGCCCTTCTTGCTCATCAATTTAAGCAACACTGGGTTGCGCAGACAGAAGCATCGTCATCTTTTTTCAAAGCATTAACCCAGGAGGCACAATGTGGTGATGGAGATGAAACTGCCTGATGGTCGCTTGCTCAATTCGCCGAAAGGTATCCATGACGAGGCCTGCATATATTTAGAATCTTTTCTTACAGCAACACAATCGAGTTCTTTGCCAACTTTGACTGAGTTGATTACGAGTGATGTTTTGAATGAGGAAAATAGTTATCTTGGAAGCTCTCCTTCAATGGAGGAAGTTAAAGGAGCCCTATTTTCCATTCCTAAGGATAGTAGTCCTGGAACGGATGGTTTTGGGTGGAGTTTTTATTAGCATTGTTAGTCTTTAGTCCAAGATGATTTATTTGAAGCGGTTATTGAATTTTTTAGTAGGGCTCATTTTCCTAGGTTCTACACTGCCTCGTATATTGTTCTCCTTCTGAAAGTTCAGAACCCTACGTCATTTGGAAATTTTAGACCTATCAGTCTTTGCTCCGTAGTCCATAAAGTTTGCTCTAAGGTATTAATGAATAGGTTGACAAGTATTTTTAACAGATTAATTTCTAAGGAGCAAGGAGCTTTTTCTGCCTGGTAGAACTATATTTTAGAATGTTAGTCTCACTCAGGAGATAATCCATGATATTAATAAAAAAGTTCGGGGAGGTAATCTATTGATGAAAATTGATTTTGCAAAAGCATATGATACTATTAGCTGGGAGTTCTTATTTCATGTACTGGATGCTTTTAGTTTCTCTTTGAAAGTTCACCAGCTTTTGATGCAATGTGTTACTACACCCTGGTATTCAATTGTTATGAATGGCACTGCAAAGGGTTTTTATTTCAGGGTAAGAGGGGCCTCCGTCAAGGAGATCCTTTATCTCCATATTTATTTATTTTAGTGGAAGAAGTGTTGTCCCGCTTGCTAAAGAAGAAGTTTGTAGAGACAAGAGTGAAGAGGTTTTCTCAGCCGAGACATGGCCCTACAATCTCTCATCTACTATATGCAAATGATATGATAATATTTTCAAATGGGGTAAATCTTCTATACTTTCGATTGTTGATACTTTGCGCACCTATGCTTCATAGTCGGGTCAAGAGGTAAACAGAGCTAAATCTCATATTTTTTTCTCATAGCATATAAATAATGCTAGAAGGCGGCATCTATTGTCCATCACTCAGTTTTCCTAGGGGGTATGCCCATTTAAATATTTAAGGATCCCAATAGTATCTAGTAGGTTGAAGTTAATACATTTTCAAGATATTATTCAAAAAATTCGTAGTAAGATTGAAGGCTGGAAAACAAATTTTCTATCCACTGGGGCGAGATTAGTTATCCTAAAACAGGTATTGTCAAGTATGCCAGTTCATTTATTGTCTGTGTTGCATGTTCCGAAAGCAGTATTTGTTCAAATTAACAAGATGTTGAGCACTTTCTTCTGAGGTTCGTTTAATGGGAGTCCAAAAAAGAAATGGATTAAATGGGAAAGTCTTTGTAAGCCGGTGGATGAGAGTGGAGTTGGTTTGAGGAGTTTGAGTGGGGTTCAAAAATCGTTACATCTAAAATTAGTTTGGAACCTCCTATGTTCAGATTCTATTTGGTAAAAGTATTTTTGCGCAAAGTATATGCATGGTGTACATCCGTCGGACATTAACGCTGCTAAAGGTACCAGATTTTGGAGATCTTTAGCCAAAGAAGTACCTTTTCTTTTAAGACAGTCTAAGTGGTTAATCCGTGAGGGGAATTTTTTTTTTTTTTGGAAGGATAATTGGCTGAGCTCTGGACCTTTAAGAGAGCATTTTCTGGTTGTGGGTGATTCCAATTTGAAGGTAAGTCATGTTATGCTAAACAATAACTGAGATTTGATTAAACTGGAACAGATAGTAGGGGTTGCAAAAGCTGCAGGGATTGTTAATGAAGTCAAGACGTGCTGGTTAGGTGTTGATAAGCTCATATGGTTGGGAAACTAGGATGGCCATTTCACGTCCAGGAGTGCTTGGGAACTTGTTCGAGGTAGAAGACAGAAGAGTCTATGGACGGAATGGATATGGAATGCGGTAATTCCAAAGAAGATTTTTGTGTTTATGTGGAAGGCCCTGAATTCTTGTCTCAGCGTTGATGATTGCATAAAAAAGATTGGAGTGCTTATAGTATCAAAGTGTGAGTGTTGTCAATAAGGTGCTGAGGAAGATTTAAACCATGTGTTGTATAGTGGGTACATTGCATCGGTTATTTGGAAATTTAGTTCCAACATTTTGGGTATTCCGTTTGTCCCAATCCAGTCTTAGAAAGCGACAATGAAAGCTTGGTTCCGTCGAGCGTCAAAATCATCCCAACTAGGCAAACTAATTGGCTTTGTACCTGTAATTATTTCCTGGTGCTTATGGAAGTGGAGATGTAAAGCTAGAATGGAAGGTAAGAAAGAAAATATTTATGTTTTATGGAGATCGATAAAATATTGGATATATTGGGTGAGCATTAAAATTAGTAAGGTTTCTCGTCTAGTGGAAAGAGGCATTAACATTCTTAGTTCTTTTAACATTCCTATTATTGAAAATAAAAAGGAAGCCTTCAAAGTAGTTAGATGGTTGAAACCACTCACAGGGTGGCTCAAAATGAATGTGGATGGGAGTTGCATTAATAATCCGGGGATGATGGGGGTAGGAGGAGTGGTCAGAGATGAATGTGGGAAAGTGGTTTGTGCTTTTTCTGAGTCAGTTGGGTATGGTAGCAATACTCTTGCTGAAGTAATGGCTCTTCATACAGGACTAAAACATTGCAAACGGTGGGGGTATTATAATCTTTTTATTGAAATGGACTCTTTAATAGTTGTGAATTGGATTAGAAATGGAAGGTGCAATCTTTGGTACCTAGAGGATTTCTGGGAAGAAATAGTAGCAATGTTGGGGAGATTAACTTTCATGTTAGTCACATTTATCGGGAAGGAAATAAGGCTGCCGACTTTTTGGCCCGACTTGGAAGTAGTGGCGTATCTCATGTATGGTTAGATCAGACGAGACTTCCTCATTTATTGAAAAGAATCATCAGAACATATTCATGTGGGTTGCCTCAGATTCGGAAGTGTTGAAGGCAGTTGATATATTTTGAAGTTGTGTTTTGGTTTTTTTGTTATAGGTTAGTCTTGAGAATTTTTTGTTCTTTTGAGAACTTGGGGTTTTTTTATTATTATTTTACTTTTTACTTTGTAAAATGCCAAGTACTATGATTGTTATCACGGTATTCTTCCGCCACAAATGAGAGCTCATTAACAAACTTGGGCAGGAGTCACTATTGGATATGTGACTACCTTCTCTTAATTTTAAATAAAAAATAAATTAAAAAAAAAAAAAGAGAGATTACTTATATGGCGATGAAGGTAACATTATTTTTATTTTATTAAATAATTGACTATAATTTTTCAATACAATAATCTTATTTGACATAAAACTTTGATGATGCCATGCCATTTTTTTTTAATAGGAACACAATAAATGAAATTGGGCGAGTTAGCTGAAGATATAATGGAGTTGGAAAACAACAAGAGTAATGAGGATGCTACACTTCCTTCTTTAAGTTCTAAATTTGTTTAGATTTGTGTGTTTATCATATTTGAACTGTTGGGATTTTAATTTCAATATTTTTATCGTTTGGATTGTAATTTTAGACTTGTAGTTAATTTTATATTTTTATAGATATTGTGATTTTAACATTTATATAAAATTATGCTAAATTTAATAAGTTCAAATGAGTTAATTTCAAGTCTGTTTAACCCATTTACATAAACGGATTCAAATGGGTCGAGTCAGGTCGTGTTAACCAATTTCATAGTATTCACTAACAGGTCAAAACAGGTCGTGGCATGTCGTGTCAATTCATTATGTTAATGGGTCGTGTTAGAATTTGAAATTTTGACACAATAAACTTAATGGGTCGTGTTCAATTTGACCCATATAGTATAATATATATAATTTTACAAGACCCATTAATACGATTTGACTCCCATTTTGTCAAATAGTCTTTTGCCTTATCACAATTAACATGTCAGACCACTTGCATGTATTTGATCTCACATTTCTCCCATTGTTGTGGACTCTTAATACATCAATGGGCCGGGCAATGGGACTTGTTACATTTATACCCAATTAACATAATGATTTATTTTCATGATTTCATAAGCCTCTTATTTCAGCTCTGAAAATCACTATTCAAAGTTGTTACGCGCGTAGTATTGATCTCATATTTAATTGGTTTCAATACTAATTGTTGAAAAAGAAATAAGTAAAGAGATATTAAATATTATAAGAAATTGGCAGTTTTATTATTTGCATATTAAATATTACTTTACTTTCAAAACTCCAATTATTTATATTAATTATTTCATGCAGTATTATTAGTAGCAATATTGAAAACTCGCATGCCTGATTTTGGATTCCTCCAGTACTTAATTTATAATCATGATGATATGCATAAAGATATTTTACATTAATCCATTTTACAATCATCTAATATGATACTGTGATCACTTCATAATAATTATTAAAATCGGTCTATTTAAAATATATAAGGCGTGAAAAAGAGTAATAAATATATATATGTATGTATGTATGTATGTATACATACGTACTGGAGATTTGGTGTTTCCTGCTGCATGCTGCCTCCTAATATGTTCATGTACAAAAAGGGTTTCTTGTTTTCTACGTTTAAGACGAATAAGAAAACATAAGATCTTCCGATAAATCAAGAATCCATTCACATGCATTTTATTCTTGTTTCTCTGTTGTTGTAGAGAGAAACAACTTTTTCTTTGTCCATAGACATTCATGAGTAAGAATAATCCTATAAACTATGTGCGGTAGTGATCTCCTGTTAGAAAGTGAACGGATAACATATAATCATTTATTCATGGCAACAATTGATCTTGTCTATTCATTTTCGAAATTAGAAACTGATTAATCAGATGATTTTTCACTGACACCTAATTAATTATATATGTAAGATTTTGAAAACTAGATGAATCGTCAACATCGAAGTTCTTATATAATCGTCAACAAACTTGATTCTTACTACAATGTTCCTTAAATCACTAGCTAGTTAACTAAGGTCAAGTTTTCATACTAGTGATGACTTCTGCCTCTTGATTCTCTAGAGCATCTTCATCGACCTCTCCTAGTGTTAGGGCATATACTCTCACTTGCACCATTTTTCTTTGGCCTCCTCATCCTTCAATAGAATCATTCCTCTATATTAGAATTGTCTAAGGGCAATACTTGGCATAATGTTCAGCCAACCCACATCTATAGCATGAGAGTGAGGTTTAACAACACTCTCCTTCATGGGACCTATGACAATGACCACACACTAGTGCTCTGCCTCCTATAACTACCCTAGGAATATTTGTGGGCATACCCCTGTCTTCACCACAAACTTCTTACAGGAATATGAACTACTTCATTATCTCATAAACGTCCTCCACTTTTGGCTAGTCGCGACAGTCGCTAAACTACAATGCTCGTGTTCCATGATAAAGGCCACATTCACTAACCTTTGAAAGTCTTGCATCTAGAGACAATCCACTTGCACTCGCATATGTGGATGTAGTTCATCTTGAAATCGCTTAGTACGCATCTCTTTCATAGAGATCAGATGAGGGGGGAACCTTCCCAACTCTTTTAGCAGCATATTGCTTGACCGTCATGCTACCCTGAACTAAATTAGCAAAATCCTTTGCTTTCTTCTGTCTTATAATGGTAGGAAAGTACCGATTGTCAAATCCTTTTTTAAACATTTCCCAAGAAATTGCTTCCATGCATCCTAATTCCATGCCAAGCAGGTCCTCTTGTCACTCCACCATATCGTTGCTTCCCTCTGGAGCAGAAAGCTCACGTACAGTACATCTGACTTTTCATGCAATAGTGCAACCACACATTTTGAATGTCCTCTCAATGTCCATAATCCACCTTTCCAACCTCATTGATCCCTCGTTACTAAAGAATCTTGGGTAACGTTAAGTCAAAAATTGTTCATACGTACACCCTCGTTGTTTATTCCTAGGATAATTAACTTGTTGTATTTACATTTAGCGTTGGTAGAATTCAGGTTGTTGTTTAGCACATTCGTGATACAATTAATCTCCCTTGCTAAATCACTATTTCCCTCACCACGAGATTGATCTCTCTCATGATTACTCATTGGTCACCCGTTTCATGGAACTCCCGTTCGCACCATAATTGAATCCTGCCACACAATCTAAGTTTATTAACCTCTAGTGTATCTCTTGCCTAATTACTACAAATCAAATCCTATAATGCCAAAATTCAGGCCTATGTTGCTACAAATCAATTCCTATTCTCTAGTACTATCCCTATATGATATTGTGGATTTACTCAAAGTCGTATAACGCTCTGAAACCAAGTTGTGGCATCCCATTTCTCGATAAGGAACCTGGCAAGTATTCGTGGTGCCAAGTATGCTAGCTGGTAGGCAACACCCTAGTTGTTACTATTGAGTCTAGGCACATAATCATGGGTTGAATATGCAATAAGCAAAATAAGTCGCAAGAGAATAAATAAAGATTTAGTATAAATGCTAATTGTACCAGAGCTCTAAATTGGTAAAAGGTTCATCCATTAATATTAATAATATCCACATGTCATTGTTATTTCCCAAATAATATTATACACCAAATAATAATACAAATAACTAATAACGGAGATAGACCTCCTTTTCCATGATTCGAGCAAGATTGGTCCTTCTTCCTCTGGAAACTTCTATTAGGCTATATTTGCATCAAGGTCTATAGTTCTAGTAAACAAAACTATTGGTAGAACCACCATAGTGAGACTTCTAAGAAATCTCTATAGGTTAAACATATATGACAGTACTACAAATGAGAGACAATGCAAATAAATATAAATGCACTATTTTATGTATATTGATTTGTGAACACATATTTATGCACAGCGAGGAACCAACCTCCAACAGAAACACATGTATTCATATCTATGACAAGGAATACAAGTATATAAGCATGACGACAAATCACACTTTGAGCAAATCGCCTTTATGTATAGTTATTATCAAAGCGAGGAATCACCCTTTTATCAAAACACCAAACGAAGAATCACTCCACCGATCAACACGGGGACTCACTCTACCTGGCCAACGTATAAGCTGATTCACCAATTTTAAATAATCCAACAAGGGGAATCACTCAACCCGATTAACACGCCCGAAGACAACACACATGATCAATTCAAGAAATCTCTTTATCTGATCAACCAACCCGAAGACATAACACATGATAAACTTGAAGAATTTCTCTACTCGTTTATCAAATGAGGCCAATAAAAAACTTTTCACCCCGATCATAACAAGAACTCACTCTACCCGTATGGAACTCATAGAAACATGTCGTTAGAATGGCGCAGAGACTTTTCAACCCATCCATGATGATCGACACATGGTAAGACTCCACACACTCGAAATCATGATTGTCACCATTTCACATCATTCAAAATCATCATCTCAAAGTCACAGCATAAAGATAATCCATGAACATAATAAAGCAGATATATTATTTTTCATGTAGAAAATGAAGAGTTACAGAATATGCAAAGTTTAATCTTACAACATACTTACAAATATTTACCCCCACATTTCCAATATGGTCATAGGGACTAACCTACCTGAATAGTATTTAAAATACTACGGTGGCACTAGAGCTGCTCCTCCCATTGCACCCTTTGAAGTTACTTGCTTTTTTGAAGAATCTAACTCCAAGGAAGATCAAATACTTTATAATCTCAAAAGTGAGATTTTGTCCCTTGTCCAATGCCTTTTATAGGGCATGACCGTTAGTCATTCTTCTGACCTCTTTTTTACTTCTGATATGCTTGAATAAGAGACCTTCGATCTTGGCCGTCCATTTGCTCTTTGGACTTAATGAATTGCAGAGATCGAGAGACTGATGGGACAAGGTATGTATGTTCCTACGACTTGCCTTGGGTCCTATCCCACAGTCATTCTCCTACTAAGGGTCTCCCACATAGCATTAAACTATACCTCTAAGATTTGACAATATGGCATGCAGGTCCATAATCATTTTCCCCCAAGCTTACTCCAGACATGGCATCTCTTATGGAGTATGGCCTCTGTGTATGACATATTCTGTCTCTAAGCATCTCCGCATTATCTTGAAGAGTCTTCACGTCCATATTGATCTTATCATTTACCGTTACTCGCCATTGTCTATAGCTCACCCTTTGCTTTGACCATTTTGTTTTTCCACAATACCTATCTCTTCAACTCTTTGTTCTCACCCTAGTACAATCAGCATAGTTCTTGCTTGACGATCACAAGATGAAAAGTCATTTATCACCTGTTGCAGGACCATATCAATAAGGATTTCTACATAGTGCTGCTCACCCTCCTTTGGACTAGCTACAATTAGCTTGACTTGTTGCCTTATCGTCCACAGTACCTTACCCATGGGAAGGAGTCTCTTCCCTTACTTCGTCTTAATCCTCACACTTCATTCAAAGGAGGAACATTCAAGACAAGCCTATCTTAGCTCATGAAGTTTTCCACAAAATGAAGATAAGAAAAGGGAAGGCAACCTTATCAGGTTGGCAAGAGGTTTGCGAAAATGAGACCCCATTTAGACCAAACAAATCACCTCAAAATTTAGAGCCCAGTTAAATGGCAAGAACTTCCTCCCCCCAATCAATGTAACATCCAAGG
The DNA here is from genome assembly GCA_003123785.1 of Pterocarya stenoptera. Classification (NCBI taxonomy): domain Eukaryota; kingdom Viridiplantae; phylum Streptophyta; class Magnoliopsida; order Fagales; family Juglandaceae; genus Pterocarya; species Pterocarya stenoptera. The sequence continues at coordinate 292,382 of QEOT01005837.1, forward strand.
TGGACTTAAGTATGACTTATCCAACGTTTTTAGCTACCCTAACCAGTTATTAAGCATTTTGTAATATAGATTGAGTATAGGAAAGTGGGATTTACAAGTGTGGTGGGGCTTTTGTTTTTTTTTTTGTTTTTTTGGTGTGATATCTATGGCAAGTCCGGCTCATTAACTACTTACCAACCTAGTTTGGCAATTATTTTTTATGGTAAATCCCTTCCAAGTCTATTGGAAGGAGTTTTGATGTGCACATTCAACTTCTCTCTACCACTAGCTCTCTGAATTACTTGCCACTAGGTACTTATACCAAATCCTATCTCGTCTAAACTTTATGTACCAAGAGTAATGATGATGATGATGAATGGAAGTAAAGTTTCGAATAACCATCCAAAAGTCATTCACTAGTTATATGGTTTGAGACAATCAAAGCAATAAGCACAAAGATTTCTTTTAGTCCATGGCCTATCACACCATGGGGCCAAGCCTCACTTGTGCAATTCCTTGTTTTTGGGTAGGAACTTATCATTTATGTCATATATGATGTCTATGAGTTATTTAGCTAATCTATAGTCAAAGTGATATAATGGTATCGAGAGTGCAAGGTTAATTTAGGTCGAAAAAATATTTTTTGTTATGTATGGAACTACAAGTATTGTTTTTCTCTCAATTCTTTTGGCAATACGGTTATCAGCACGATTCTCCAAGTAGGTAGCTTTGCCTTGTGTTTCTTCTGTTGGGCCTTTGGTTATCAGAGTCATCTAAACAAACAAGTTAAGGTTGTGGAGATGGGATATATTAATCCTAGGTGGTAGAGATACCTATTACCATAATAGTTGGAGCTTACCCATGTTTAGGATGAATTTTAGCATTGCTCAAACTGTTGGATTTCAAACATTCGACATTACAAGTGTCAAAACTATCATATATCTTTTTGTAATGTCATATCTTTCTTGAAACAACCTTTATGCTCTCCTTTGTGAAATGCTCTAGTGGAGAAAATTGATAATCTCTTGATATTAAAAATGTTTTTTCATTCCTTCATTGAAGTAGCGTACTGTCATGAGATTCAATATGGTCGAATGATCTGCAATGCTATTCAACGGATGAGGAGAAGTGCTTGGAGTGCTCATCCATAATGTGAACAATTAAGAAATGTAGAAAATGAAAATAAAGAGAAAGACATAGAAATCTACTTGATTCAACACTAAGGTCTATGTCCACAAATCTTTTGGATGCGAAATCTACCATGTATGGTAGTTAAACAAAATTTCATAATCTCACTTTGTTCTCCTTTATAGTGGTAAAAGTGGAGGAAGGGAGGTGATATGAAGATGATGCCCAGGTCTCCTAGTGTGTAGAAGTACTGAAAGTCTCATTTGCTGGTCATTCCTCTCCCCTTCTGTCCAACTATCTCTTCCTCCTTACATCTTGTCTTTGCCAAACTTTAATCCCTGCCTGTGTTTGTTTTCTCCTTGAGTCTTGTGTTGTCAATAGGGGTGGCAATAAGTGACAAACACAAGACGATAATAGCGGATTTGGATTTAGTCTTAAAAGATTCGAGTCAAAACGGGTTGACCTGTTAAGACACGATTACTAACATGTCACTAACGGGTCAACCTGTTATGACCCGTTAAGAAAATTAAAATTACACTTTTAACCTTATACCTAAAAACTAAAAAACCCTAATTCCCGCTGCACTAACAGTCTCACACTCCCTTAAACCCTCACAAATTCGCAATCTCATATTCTGACATTCATCTTCTTACTCTTCTCCCAATTTTGAAACAAATCTAACCCACACCGCCATGTGAGGCACCCCCCTCACGAGTCGTAGCCTCACTGTTCAACTGCCAACCACTCAGTCATCTCACGACATCCCAAGCCATGTCTCACAGTCCCACTTCTTCTTTTTTCCCCAACCCTGTCTCACAAGTCACGGGCCATGGCTCAACCACTTACTACAAGTTCGTTATTCTCTTCTCCTTAATTTTTCTATAAGATTTATAATTTTTTTGGTTCCCTAGAAAATAATTTGTTTGTTTCAGTACTTATCTCATTGGTAGCATCTCCTGCTTCACTTCTTCTCTCCAGATCTCCAACAATAAGGTAACATCCTAAACCCTAGCACTCGATCTCTGATTCTTTGTCGTTGCTTTGATTTAAAATTGGCTTGATTAGTGGTAAAAGCTGTTTTAATATTGGAATTTGTTCTATGCTAAATTTCTATTCATTTTTATTTTTGTACTTCTTGAAGGCTTTGCTTGTTGTGACAGAACAGAATGTTAAACTCAATGGTTTGAAATTTGTTCTATGCTACTCTGCCAGCTGTTTTGCAAACCATTTTATTTATTTCGTATTTTGGCAATATCTTTCCTTAATTTCCATTATCAATAATTTTCCTACTATATATTGATCAAAATTATAATAGAAGAATCATCTTTGTTATCTAATAAAAGAAAAGTGGTGATAATTTGCGTTTGATATTAGTTGTGGAAGGACACGTCTCTTTTCTATGCAAAATTAATTTCTTTCTTTACTTTTAGTTTTAGTCTGAATTTTTCATAAGCTTTTCCCGTTTTTCACAAAATCTGAGGAACATAAAATAAGTTTTTTAGTGCTAGAAATAAAGCAAGTTGTTGAAAATTTTCTCTACTATATGCATCCATCATTTTGCATATCTCTCTCTCTCTCTCTCTCTCTCTCTCTCTCTCTCTCTCTCTCTCTCTCT
>QEOT01005837.1:309769-320284 GCA_003123785.1 Pterocarya stenoptera
TTTTTTTTTTTTTTTTTTAATGCTTTTAAATATTTTTAAAAAAAATAAAAAATTATAATATTATTAAAAAATATATTTTTAATCATTAAATAAAAAAAATTACAAAAAAATAAAAAATAAGAGCGGGAGCTCTAGCAATAAGCTGAAAGTGTATCATTTCCCTTAAAAAATAGAAAATAATAGAAGGAGAGAGAGTTAGCACAGTCAAATACAAATTCGGGCAGTTACTTTTTGACAAAAGATTTTTAAATTTTAAATAGATAAATTTTACATAAATTTTTATAAGAAAGTAAATTTCATCTTAAAAAATTTTAAAAAATCATTCTATATTTGTGAAACTCACTTTTTTACAAAACATTTATATAAAACTTATTTATTTGAAACTTGTATTTAACATTATTCATTTTGATATATTAGTAGTTTGCATTAGATTTATTTTATTTTATTTTTAAAATCTTATAAAATTTAAGGGGGTTACTACTTACATGTAGCAAATTCATTGGTTGATTCTAGATCATAATTTTTTTTAAATACTATTCCTATGGCATATAATCCTATGGTAGATATATATTGAGAGAGGTCAGTCCTAGCAATATAGAGAGAGAAGCTCTCCCTTCTCTCTAGAAACCTCCAAAGATCTGAAATTGAATGGGGAGGAGGCTCCTCCCTCCCTCTCATCTTTTATTTTCTCATTTTCTTTTTATTTTTAAGTGTTTTTTCAGGGTTAAGGATGGAGCAAGTCCGATCTGCTGCTTTTCGACATTCGGTAACCATCACACACCCTACCATGGGCTTCCCAAGGCGTCGATCTTTCAGACGAACAAAGAAATTCGCCGAACGGAACTGTGCGTGAGCCACACGTACGGCCTAAAGGTAAGGGTCATGAGCGCATGTAACCCACACGCAACCACTCAAAGTGCTTTTCTAGCACCATGCACGGCTGTTCTGGGTCTAGGATCACCAATTACTTCAGACATGACCGTTCGCCATTCCTCCAGGGTGGCGTGTGGCCCTTACGAGCCATCACAACCTTAGCTTGTATTTTTTTTTTTTTTTGTTCCTCCAAGGTTGAAAATGCGAATCTGGATCTTCCCAAGATGTAATCCGTGTTTTCTCAGGTATCTTTAATTTATGCAGTGTCTTTTGCTATATAGAAAAATAAAAAACATCGTCTCTTCGGACCTTAGTCCGAAGAGTTGTGTCCTCCTCTCTGCTTTAGATGGAGTGTGGGATTTGCTGCACCCTACTCCGCTTAGTCAGAGTAGAGGTCATGGTTACTTTTATTATGGACAGAGTTTGTTGTCTCTTTGACTTAGGTCTTTAGAGATTTGCAGTCGGGACTAGACTATGTCAATCACGGAAATGTACTGGGAAGCTATCAACGTTTGTAATTGGCTTGTATTATTTATTTCAAATCAACTTTGTAATGTCCATTATTGATGAATGCATTATGCTCCGTTTATAAAAAAAAAATATTAAATTTCAAAATTAATCCTCTATTGAACTTTTTGAAGATTCTCATGAATAGTAAATATGAATAGAATACTATTCATGAGTATATATCCAAAATGGAACTAAACTGATAGGCCTTTTGTCCTACAACAACCAAAGAATGAAAAAGGGCCGATAATGTTAATCAGTCATTCAATTGTCATGACTTCCAAGTCTAGAAATTTTTAAAATCAAAGATAATATTCAATTAAAGAATAATTCAATTTCAATGCATTTACACGACACGCTATACACATAACATAATCTGATTTGGAATATAAATTTTAAAATTTAAATCTTACAAATCAAATTATCTTATATAAATCATGATATGTGGTCTAAAAGCCTTCAAATAACATTAGTCTCTATTAAATCATCAAATATCTATATATACTTGGACTTTTGAGCAAAACGTAAAGTATGTTGAAGACCCAAAATTAAAGCATCCAAATTAGAAAATGGGAATGGGACAAAGAAAGTTTTTGAGTTATGATGTCAGCTTATGTGGTGACATGAAATGCTGAGGTGGCAAGAAGATCAAGAAAAAAAGAGGTGGTGGGTGGGGCCGGGTTACGTACGTATCATAGTGCATGATTCATGGAAATTGGAATAATATATAAGTCTTTTCACATTTCCCTATCTCAATCATCGCAATTAATTTCTGCATAACCCTACCTAATTGCATATATATATATATTTATAGAATCTCGATGGTCGAGGCGTCACTACGTGTAACTTTTAGAGTCATACTTTGAGTCTTAGAGGGCAAATCAGACGATGAGTCATACCACGTACGAGTGCTTGAATAATGTTTTTGTTTATTTTTCAATATTTAGCCATTTTTTTCTATCTTTACGCATGATGATTTATATCTTTATTTGACCTACCTACCCCAATCCATGTAATTTCTTGTTGGTTGGTAATGTTTTCTTTTTCATCGCGCGCGAACGTGTACGACTACCCCTAATACTCTTGAAAAATAAGCCAACCGTCAACTTGTCTACCGGATCAAAGACCTAAAATTAAGGTGGTCGCCATTTTCTCTTATATCCACATAATTAATCATAAATAAATAAAAAATGCAACAACTTTGATGAGGTACTGTAAATTGGGGATCGGTAATACTCATGGCAGACTGGCAGACGTCATGTCTCAATCGCCAAGTTGCGTGAAAAAAATATTGGAGATGATCATCCAAACCCTAAAATTCTTGGATATAGTTGGATATTATATATATACACTTATCCAACCAACTGTATGCTGTTGGCTAAGGAGATCACCGCCGGCGGCCCCTCTGAATCATGAGGTTGGTGCCGAGATACCATGAATATTCAATGTTCATAATTACTAGGACTAGCCATGTAGGACTAAGGAGGTCAAATTTGAAGAAAAATAAAATATATATAATAAAAAAGAAAATGAACTAACTAAGTAGATAGGGGTCTTTATCTTACAAGAGAAAAAAATGACTAAAAAGTACTCAATAATATTCCTAATTAATTTGCTATATTCATCACCACCTCAACAAATTAATATGCCTACGTAGATCATGAATATTGAATCCTAATTGAATATTCCTTTGGACATAATTTGTCTGTTGTTTGTTTGGTATTATTATATATGCTATATTTTCATCTCACTCTTATATATCTTATTGTGTTTACGTGATATTATTTATTAATTATTTTAAAACATTATAGTTAATTAATTTAATAGTGATAAAGAATATGGTATTGGTATAATCATCATGTGACAGATCATGCGATCTAATCATGATATATAAGTAGAATTACTATAAAAAAACAAAGTACTTGTGACGAATTATTTGCGACAAAATAACTATTTATGATAAGAATAACTAAACTTATTTTGACAAAAAATAATCATGCAACAAATAAACAACTTTATTAATTGGAAATGACTGGTTTATGAAATGGAAGGTGCTACTCCCACAAAGAGAGTCCACTGAAACAATCACTGAATAGGTACAAAAAAAATTGTCTTTTTTCTTCTTTTTTTTCCAAATATTTTTTAAAAAAATAAAAAAATATAAACTCATTTTAAAATAATTACTTAACAATTAATTAAAAAAATTTAAAAAAAAAAAGAAAAAAGAAAAAGAAAAAGCAATAGCTGACCACCTTCTGTGGGAGAAGCAATTCCCTGATGAAATATACGGATTCCTGGCCCCCTCCCCTCCAAATGAAAGCTTTTCCTTTCGGTGAGTTTATCCTTTTGAGAGTACTCTTTATGATATCTCAATATTGAGCTTTCTGTGTCCTCATTTTTCTGAATTTTTTGCCCTTTTGGAGTACTACTTTCGGAGAAGTGTCAGATGCGATAAGGAAATTAAGGAGGAAAAACCCCACCCTCGTGTGAACTCGTGCATGTTGACTACAGAATATCCTTTCCTTCCTCACTGCAAAAGGACTGATTGCCTAATATCCAAGACTTTTGTGATCTTTGATAAAAGTATATTTCCTTCAGATTCTCAAAGTTCGTTTCAAACCAAAGAATTTTAAAAGAAAAAATAAATTAAAAAAATGTTTCAATTTTCAAAATGGCAGAGTCTACATTGATAAGGAGTTCATTTTTTTCCTTTGCAAATTTAGTTCGGTTATTTGAATATGAATAATTATATTTAAAGACTTTTACACATATAAAATTAATAAACTAAATATATATATTAGTGGTTGTACAAGTGGCGATCTAGGTGACGGTCATGGTCGTGCATGGTGGCGATAATGTAAGAAATTAAGTTTTGAAAGAATGATTGGTGACATGATAATGTTAAGATGCAAAATTAATCAAATTCCATATTCTATGATCATTGAATTTATACTTGTTACATTACTACAGAAAAATTGTTTATTTATAGTCAGTTATTTTTCGTAAAAATAATTATTTTTTATTAAAATGAGTCTGTTTGCATTGCAAATAGTCATTATCGTCGTAAATAATTGATCACAAATGCTCTCTTTTCTTGTAGTGCGTGTAGATACTTGAAAATTGCTAAGCTTGAAATTCCCAAGTTTGAAATTCTAAGGAATTTCTGAAATAACTTGTGGATTCTAATATTCTTTCCAAAGTAAACAGTTTACATACCATACCAAAGATCCAATGGCATTGTTGCCCAAATTCTAAGATTGAAATGGAAAAAAGATAGACACATAAAATATGTTGTACAATATTTATTAAACATTTAATATTGTTCAAGAGATTCACAAAGTATTAATAAATATTGTGAAATCTACTTTATACGTCCAATTCTCTGTTACTGTCAACAGCAAAATTTAAACATAAATTTTGGGAGATCCAAATAATATATATTTAGGCAAAATTTGGTCACAGAAATAAAATGAGATGAGATAAAAAATTTATAATTAATAGTGAAATAATTTATGAATAATAATAAAATAATTTAAGTTAAGATATTTTACAGAATTAAAAAAAAAAAAGAAAAAAGTTGAAAAGCGGGCATGGAGGTCGTAATGGATCAAAGAAAGGTCCACCGGCAGGGCATGACTGGGTCCATGCAAACAAGATAACCTAATTGGGAAGTGGTTGGGTCGGTAGATCCCATCACACATGCATAAAATGTGAAGAAAAAAAAAAGAAAAAAAAAAAGTAGAAACTGATTATGACTGAAATCCGCTCTCTTATATCATGATAGATTCTCTTCCTCTTTTCTTTTTATCTTTTTTTCTTTTCTTTTCTGTTTTTCGCCTTTTTATGCTATTTTCGGTTTTGATTTTGATTTTGATTTTGATCATCTGGGTGTTATCACAGTAACATGATCTTTATTTGTTATGATTTGAATAATTGGATTGATCAAGTTTTATTTATTTTCTTTTCTCTTTATTAGGCATGATGTAACTTTACACTTAAATTAATTTCAGTCAATGATGATATCAATGCACCTATGTCATATGTAGGCCATTCAATAGAGAAACTACCCTTATAATTAAGGTACTATATAAAAAGGGAAAATGGAATTAGATCATAGCTAGAGTTAACTTTTAGTTTTACCCTTTAACCTTACTCTTAAATTGGGGGGACAAAGTTTTTGAAGTTGTAGACAAATTCCCCTTAAATATGTGAGAAGCACATGCTTTTCTAGTGATCAATGGATGCACGACAATTTTGAACTTCAATTTAAAAAAAAAATTGTTTTTTTTTTATACGGGACGTGGGGTGTTCAAACCTAATTCTCCCATTTGGACACCAGACTTTATGGTCTATGACTTGTAACTAAAATAATGTTAATTAGAGAGCCATTGTAGTAATCTCAAACCTGCTTAAGGTCTTGTTTGGGTACCGAGAGTACCTCAAGTATTCTCAAACACTCTCATTACTATTCTTTATTTTATTATTATTTTTTATCTACTTTTTCTACTATTCATTACTTTTCACCTACTTTTTACTACAATTTAATATTCTATTATTACTTTTTCACTACTATTCACAAACATTCTCAAATACTTTCACTACCCAAACCAAGCCTAGAGTATCCTCATTGGCTAGGCTAAATGCATTTTCAAAATTTAGTCAATATCACACTTTTTTATATTTGCCTATTCTATTTACATTTAATCCTTACATTGGATTGACTATTCACTCTCTATATAATAATAAAATATTATTAAATTAATAATTTTTTATTTAATTTATTTGTATCACATTTTATAATTGTACTAATTTTATATTAATAATAATTATATTCTAATTAAATTAATATTAAAATATCATATTTTCAAAAGTTATTTAATACTAATAATAAAAAATATTTGATTAAACTTATCTAAATTTTTTTCATTACAAACCAAATAGTATTTTTGCTTGGAGTGAGAAACTAATATTTTAATATTTGTTTGGAGTGGGAAATTAGTATTTTAATGTTTGGTGAATCAATATTAATTTTTCATCTTTGGCCAACCACTGCAGCAGAAGTCTATCATATTTTAGATTTGGCTAATCTAATGTAGGGTATTTTTGACATCAATTATATAAATTTTAGCTAACTTTTTCATTTGGCCAAATCAATATAGATACTCTTAATGGTTTCTATTCGATATTTTCCCCACACATTTTATTTTTGTATGAAATAGAGAAAGAATAACTATTTTAAACAAAGTGGATAGAGATTTAGGAAGTGGGATTCATAGTGCTTCTCAAGAAGTGATCTTCTAAATAAAAGGAAAAAAAAAAAAAAAAGGTGGGTTTGATAGCTAAGATCTGTAATAGGTACATGTTATTTTCCCCAAATCACTAATTTCACGTTACCCAACTAACTTATCCAAAAGATGATGAGAAAAAGAAAAAAACTGACATTTGTTTGGATTCAGAAGTGTTCTCATCTTATTTCATAATTATAAATTTTCTTAAATTTTTATATAAAATATAATAAATAATTTAATTTTTTTAAATTTTTAAATAATAATAATATTAAAAAATAATATTATAATAATATTTTATTCAACTTTTAATTTTTATCTCAATTTATTCAATCTTAACTCACTATTTAAACAGTACCTAAATGCAGTGTCTCCTCATACCTACCAAGTTTTCAAAAAGCATAAGATAAATACATATAGATATATAAAAATATATATGATAAAAAGTCAGAAGATGTTACTTAAATAGTATTGGATAATGTAGCTTTAATATAATTAAAAACTAATAAAAAAGAGTAGGAACCTGAAAAGAAAGAAAAAAAAAAAAATCTATATGTTATGAAAATGGTGAAAATATCAGATTCATCTCCTTGCTGGTGAAGGCTTGTTTTATTATTGTTATTATTATTGAAAATCTTTTCCTTTTTCATTTTCTTTTATCTATTTCTGCTTTTAGGATAGAATTTTCTCCAAAGAATTTATTTATATGAATCTCATATCCTTAAAAAATATTTCTTTATAAGATGTTTTAGAAATTAAATCATGATATTCTTAACACTCCGAACGTAATTTTCATATAATATAAACACTTGCTACATCAATTATAAAGAATATTAATACAATTTATTATTATTTAAGTGGTGTGTACTTGAAACAGATATAATTTTTTTATTATTTTTTCAACCCAACATAAAATAAAGTAAAATGGGTAAAAAATTTATTATTTATTTTTCTTTTAACTGTTATTTTTGTATAATTTTTTGAGCGATGAAATATTTGGTAAATAATTAAAAAATAATAAACTAATTATTTAATAATATATTAATAATTAATGAAATGATAATGGATAATAGAAGCCTAGAAGGAGTAACGTTATCACTGATCGGCGAAGACACAAGTGGGCAAAAGGAAAAAACACAGAAAAACATAAAGAGGGGGAAAAGTTACCGCCCTGCACCACGCAAGGGCAGTTTCGGCCTTTCATTTCAGGCATAGTTTATATATTTTTTACCATTATTTTAATAAATATAAACTCTGAAAGAAAAGGAAAACGGGTGATTTTTTTTAAATAAAAAAAATTGCGTTTTATATATATATCCTTAATTATGCTAGTTTATTTAAAGGATTCTGCTAGTGTATTTAAAATTTTACTTTTTTAATATCCATAATTATTAAAAGAACATAAAAAAATACACAATTTTATTAATAATCACTTTTTAAGTTATTAAATAAAAAAATTAAACAGTAAGTTTGAGGGCTCCACTACATTATATATAGTAATGTTATGTATAGTGCTCATAAAGAGATTACATATGCAAGTCTAGTTAATTTTATCTTTAAAATTTTTTAAAATTATAATAATATTTTTCTCAAAATAGTATTTTTTTCTATTTAATGAAAAGTTTGTACATACAATTCTCATTTAGAGACAACAAATAGAATTTCTCATATATATAAATATATTTGACAATATTTTTCCATTGGATTTTGAGTTATATATAAGGAGGGTGCTACGTCCACCACTCCCAACTATCGTTGGGAGCTACTGTTAGATATAATTGATTTTCTTTTTCTTTGTTGTCTTTTTTACATGTAATTTTTTACACTTTTAAATATTTAAAAAATAATCATAATAGTATTAAAAAATAATTCCCATCAATAAGTAAAAAGAAAAATTAAAAAAAAAATTTAATAATAACACGTAACTGTAAGAACTAATAGTGTAAATATCATTTTCTTTAATTTTTAAGGCGTCATTATAACCACTGCCGGTTCCGTTAGTTATTTTAGTGTATTTTCTTTTTACTTTTATTTTACATGTATTTTTTTAACAGTTTTAAGTATTTCAAAAAAAATCACAATATGATTAAAAAAATACTTATTTAATCATAATAATAATAAATTAATTAATTTAAAAAAAAAAAAAAACATGCCAGCGGTGGCGCTGGGAGCGGGATAACTAGCATTGTCCTATATATATATATATAATGCCGCCAATGCCATAAGCAATCTAGAACTCATTCTTCTGGTTTCTCACCATTCTCATTTCATCTCTATACTCTGTTTTTGGTTGGTGAATCTCTCTCTCTCACGCTCTTGGCACTTTGCCACCTTCGTTGTTGGATGAAGAGAGAGAGAACGAGCGAGCATTTACGTTCAAAGACCCGGAGTATTCGACTAGAAAGATCAGATAAAAATACCGGATTTCCTTTCCTTTTGATCCTCAACCCATTTCATTGACGTGGTCTTTTTTTTAGTACCACAGCATAACAAAGGTTCCCACCATTTTCCTCTTCCTTATTCTTGAGCAAAATAGTTGTCGCTAATGCTAAATGCCTGCTCTGTTCTGTTCTATTTCTCTCATTCTGTCTGTTTACCAGTTATAGGTGTCGACTAAAACAAGGTAAGAAAACGGAAAATGAAGTACGTGTTGGTGACGGGTGGAGTAGTTAGCGGTCTCGGGAAGGGGGTAACCGCCAGTAGCATTGGTCTGCTTCTCAAGGCCTGTGGACTGCGCGTTACTTCCATCAAAATTGGTCTCTGTTTCTCCTTTGATTGATTTTATTCTCCTTCTTCTTCATCGCTGCTGCTTTTATTTACTTTTCGTAGTTTTTTGGTTGAAGAACAAGTCAGCTATGTATGCCTTTTGTTTTCTCAGCTGCAAGATGGATATACACTTCCGCTCCCCCCTCCCCCCCTCTCTCTCTCTCTCTCTCTCTCTCTCTCTCTCGTTCTATTTTTGTTTTTCCTTTGAAAAAATAGTTCTATTTTTCTTTTTCCCTAATAGCTTCTTGAAGCTTTATCGCCACAATTTTTTTTTTAACTTTTGGATTCAACTCAATTTTTCGTGCTTAAAATCTTTCTCAGATGTTCTGAGTTTTAAAATTATTTCCCTTTGGGAAGCAGATACTAAATTTAAAATGTATATTATCTGAGACTCACAAATCTGTCTTAAAAGCATGTCAAAATACCATTTCAATTTTCACTTGTTTTGCTTTCTGGGCTCCTCTAACCAGAGCTAAAATTGGCAATATCATGCAAATACATCAGTTTTGTGTCACAATTTTGGGCATATTTTTTCTCTCAACTCTTGATATGAATGCCATGTTTTGCTCTTTTTTTTTTCTTCTTTATTCAACGTTTTAATATAGTCTTTGGCTTCCTTTTTCAGATCCTTACTTGAACACCGATGCTGGAACAATGTCCCCTTTTGAGCACGGGGAAGTTTTCGTGTTAGACGATGGCGGTGAGGTATAAAAACTCCCTTTGCTGTGTTCATTATATTCTAATTTTACTGTATATTTGCTTTGTAAGCGCTATTTTCCTTCTTGCTTCAACTCTCTGACGGGGTCTACAAATTCGTCGGCGTTTAGCCCCTCTATGGTCTAAACGGATAGTATGATGAAGTTGTTAATGCTGTTAAACCAGGCACATGGTAGGCTATTTGGGTGTTCGTCCACATCGTACTGCACTTCATCGGATCAATTTCTTGTTCTGTTTTTGACCGACGGCAATGACATATAAAATGAGGGCAATCAACTGTTAGGCTATTATATTTCTTTGGCACAAATAATATTTAAAGCTACCCATGTTAAAAATGGAACAGAAATGTAAATCAGTGGTCATGGTT
>QEOT01005837.1:332100-481199 GCA_003123785.1 Pterocarya stenoptera
TTATTTTATAAAAATATCTTTATTTTATAAAAGATATTATTAAATATATTGTAAAATATATTGTATTGATTACTATTTTTTATTTTATTAGCTCATTACAACTTACGAGGTTGCTTTTTAATTGCAATACATTTCAAATAAAAAGCAGCCTCTTGACAACCGTGTTTTTTCTAATTGCTTTTTACGAGGTTGCTTTTTATACGAAGTTCGGAACCAACGTAAATTGTGTTCCTTCTTAACAACTTTATATCATGTGCTTTTTGGTGATTTGAACGTCGTTTTCATTTCTTATTTATTTATTTATTTTTGGTTATGGGGGTGGGTGTATCGTGTAGGCGTGTACATGTCTAGTTTTATAGCCTTATGGCCAGTGTTAGCTTCGAGGTACTAGCCTGACCGCTCTTTTCTTTCCATCGATGATGGCTTAACTTTTTCATTGTGACACGGTACAGGCTACAGTGCATATAAAAACTAGTTTTTGGAAGATCACTCGACAAAAGTAGAAAAGGAAATGAGAGGAGATTCGGTATTGGAGCAGTTGAGACGGACGATGAAGAACCGCCACGATTGAAGTGGAGCTCTCTGTGTTACTCCCTCTCTGTCTCTCTGTCTCTCCAACGCTCCAACTCCGATCAGAGTCCACTGCTGATTGCATTTGGAGTCACAGCCTAACTTCAACTCCGATTTTTGTAGAAGTTAGAGCTCGGATTTGGACTTTTCGACTTCATTGGATTTGGAATCCAATCCTACATATTGATTGATAAGGACATGTGATGTATAAGATCTTATATTATTTGAAAATAAGAAGTCTTTACTCTTTATAATTGTTACAATAACATTTCAATTATATCATTGACTAATTCTTCTGATGTATAGGCCTAGATGGCTTGAGCCTCTTTTTACATAATCCGTGTACACATGAGGTATACAAAAGAATACTTAGATACATTCTATGAACGGTAGATTAAAGATAAGAAGTCATGAGCATTGTTCCCATTTAATACAATAGCTGAAAACCAAAACATTAAAATGTATACAAAAAAATTCTGAAATTTCGTCATTGTGCACTCCTTATCTTCAAAACAATACTCATTCCTACCTAATTCATCACATGATGCACAACAAGAACATTTTTCACACTGCCGTCACTTAAGAACAACCTTTAATCTTCTTCTAATAGCCCAATAAATCCTCCACCCTCGATGACATTACCCAAGCAACATCAACCCTTCTAAAGATTTCATCACACAATACAATTGTCACCTCACAATGCAATAAGAGGTGATCCACTGATTCTTCATTCTTTTTACACATATAACATCAATTTATCACAATGCACCATTTCTTTCTCAAGTTGTCTGTGGTCAAAATCTTCCCAAAAGCAGCAGTCCATATGAATAAAGCTACTTTAGAAGGCACACGAGACTTCTAAATATTCTACTAAGTTCGAGCAAGTTTGAGAGTGAGAAATTTTTTAAAATTTTTATCTCATTTCAACTCATTATTATATATTTTTTAAATCCTCATACAAAATATAATAAATAATTTAACTTTTACAAATCTTAATTCATTTTTTTCAAATTTTAAAATAATAATAATATTAAAATATAATATTTTAAACTTTCAAATAAAATATAAAATTTTTATCTCATTCCAATCACAGTCTTCAATGTCAATAATTTGTAATATGTTTTGACTGTACAGTTCCTTACTGTCAGTGGACCTCCACTGCACTCTATCGCCCCTGCCTCAAGTGTCCCATGCCGTATATTAATCTGAAAAAATCTGAAACTATGAATAATTCCCCCTCACGAAGGTGTCTATTAAAGATATTTCACTCGTGAGCGCTATGAAAAATAGCCGGAAATCCGGCACTGGAGCATCCCTGTTTGATGCGTATGTATAGGTGAAGTGAATAGGTGTATTTATAACGATGATTCACCGGGTTTCCATCTTCCAAATCAAGAGCGTCTGAACCAAAACATCGCAATAATACCTCCCCACCCCTTTCTCCCATCCTCCGGAGCTCTTTGGATTTGGAGGCGGGCCTTTTTCATTTCCTGCATATTTCTGGTGAATTTTTATCCCTCTCTTTCTCTATCACACATTTTTCATTGAGGATGCCATAAATCTCCATCACTTTTTTTTTTTTGTTTCTGGTTGTTAATGATAACACTCATATACCGGTTTGGACATGGCTGATGTGAACCATATTTCATTTTTATGGCAGTTTCAAAACGGTCTCAAATCCAAGTTTTCTGACATTTTGAGCGTTTATGGATGAACCCTTTTATCGATGATCATTTTATAATAATTTCTTCGATATTGAATTTGGGTTTAATATGTTGATATGCTGGTAATTTTATTTTTTCTTTTCTGTTGCGTTCAGCTGCTTAGAAAATGAAGCATTTGGCAATGCATTTGAATGTTGAGTCTTCCTGGATTTCCCTTCATTTTTACTACACAATGCCAAAACTTTCTTCCAACTCGTGTGTGAGTTGAGTGTTTGGTCCGGTCCGGTCCGGTAAATTCTGTTTTTACTTTTTCCCTTTTTCAGTTTTCAGATGCTGAGGGATGTTTGCTTTTAGAAAATTTTCAATTTTTTTTTTTAGAAAAATCTCAGTTACAGAGTACAAAAACCAAAAAAACTTTCGCAAAAGCTAAAAAGAAAACGCATCTCACAAGATTCTTATCCCAACAATTTATCAATTTTACCTCCTTTCACAAACTTCAATAACAACATATCTAAAAATCTCTTATTCAAATAACGTTCATGCTACCTCTTCCACAAAATCTTGAAAAACAAATCTAATTTTTTTTTCAAGAATAATGAAAATTAACAGAAGGAATGATTTCAACATTCTTCTTCTGCCAGTGGCAAAAGAAACATATAAATTCTTTGAAATAATTGATTCAATTAGAAGTAAAGATGAATGTTTCCAAAATGGGTATACCTGCAAATGATCTCAAAAACCCGATACAGTTTTAGTAGATTTTCACTACTTAAGTGCTTAGTTGCGTTTTTTTTTTGGCAAGTTTATTCAGCATATTTTGCTTTTCCCCCCCTTATTTGATATATGATCTAGAATTGAGTTTATTGATGGTTTGTGAAATTCTAATATTGTTATCCTCTTTTGTCTGAACTAATTTATATGTTGAATGTATAAATGTTTTAATCTTGAGAATTTGCATGAGTTTTTGAGTAGTTGGGTTTTTGCAACAGTTTTGCTGAGATGGCTCTTTTCCTTTTTTATTGTCTCCTTATCCCCATTTTTTGCAAGTGAGATATAAGCAGAGGAATGAGTAAACATCAACTGGAACTTGGGAGGCCTGCTTCAGGTATCCTTTGTAATACTTTGTAGTGGGATATTATCATGAGTTGGCTCTAAGTAATTGGTTAGACTTATTGATCCCATGAATTTATGTTGCAATGTAAGTATGTAACATCTATTTTAGTAAATTTTGCGTTTTCTTCTTCTTCTTTTTTCCCCTTTTTTCCACAGCAGGGTTTTACCTTCCTCTTGAGTTCAAATTTTAATTCATTCCAACTTTCTGGAAATAGATATGCTTCACCATTGGCACTTTCATATCTCATTACCATGATATTAGGATGTGAGAATTTCATTGTTGTGTCTGTACATGTATGTCCATTTTATTATTGAAGTGGTACCCAATTGCAATCTGCAATGATATACGTATAAGGTTTATAAGGTATATGTGTGTGTGTGTGCGCGCGTGGGGAGATATATGTAAGAGCAAGAGTGTGAACCACTTGTAAAAGAATTAGAGCGCTTGAATCTACATTAGGGGTCTCTGAGTGTAGCATTTAGAATGCATCCTTTGCCAGACATATTTTGTGCATATGGGTGTATATGCTCCTAGTTGGGAATTCTAACCTGCATGCTATTGAATTATTCTTGTAGTGTTTTAGCATCTGATAGGAAACTGAAGGATAAATGGGGGCCTTGTAGTGATAGGAGTGATTGGTATTTTTATGTTCATCATTTCATGTTTTTTCTTTGTCTTAAGTTCCTTGAGGAAGATTTAGGAAAGCTTAAGAGTATATTCTAAGATTTTAAGAGTATTTGTGTTGTGATGGGGTCGAGTAGGAATGTTGTTATTGATAAAAAATGCTTCGAGTTTAAGATGATGAATGCAAGGTGGTGGAGAGTCACGGAGAGCAGTTGTTGTGCTGTGAACCACATCTTCATTGAGCAAGGCTCGTTGGGATGGTTGGCAGGCATGGTGGAGGAAGGTTCAGGTTTTGAGGGTCCCTCTGTTTTCATTAGGACGCGTAGAAGTGGCTCTCAGGTGTTGGTGATTCAGAGGCAGCGCAACTCCTATGGGAGTTTTTTCTCCTTAACAGAGTTCGGCCAAGGGAAACGGCGTGGCTTACTAGTGATACCGGAAGGGAGGAAGGGTGTGGGGTGGAGGAATTTTGGTGAGTTGTTGAAGGAGATTTCTGTTTCTGCAAATT
Organism: Pterocarya stenoptera; assembly: GCA_003123785.1. Taxonomy (NCBI): domain Eukaryota; kingdom Viridiplantae; phylum Streptophyta; class Magnoliopsida; order Fagales; family Juglandaceae; genus Pterocarya; species Pterocarya stenoptera. The sequence continues at coordinate 336,578 of QEOT01005837.1, forward strand.
CCTCTGTGTTGGGAAGGAATAACAGAGGGTACCAACCTTGGACGCAACCTCCTCCTCCGCCGCCGCAGGGGCATGAAGGTTTCTCTTCGTACAGTGAGGTTTTGTCTCGACCTGCAGAGGGGACAGGTTCTCTGGTGAAGACGCGGCCCTGTGAAGAAGCAAGTCTGAGTAGGTACTTGTTGGGGCCAAGTATGGAAAATTTGTTGCTGGCTTTGGTAGAGATGGAGACGCAAGTGGGTGGATTAATTCTTAATATGTCAATGCTTAAACGCAGCGTTGAGGAAGGAATACAGAGGGAGAAGATTCTTATGATGGGCTAGGGAGAAGGCTCCTTAAATGGGCCGGATTTTGATCCTAGTCTTAAGGGGAAGGTTGTCATCTCTGGTGGGCCTCTTCTGCAGGCCCATCGGCCCATCCCGTGGGCAAAGCTTGATTCTCAGGCCCAGCGCTCGAAGCCTGCATGGAAACGCAAGGTTGCTCACAGTGTTGCTCAACCTCCATCGTCGTCGCAACCGTTGGTGGCGGGGCAGGGGTCTTCGACGTTGGGAGGGAGTTCGTCGGAGGCGGTGGTGGGTTCGCTGGTGAGGTCTGGGTTGCCGAAGTTGGCGTCGGGAGTCGTTAGTGCTGACGTACCGAACCTGAGTAGTGGTGTCGGGAGTCTTATGTCCCCAGAATCTTCGCTGAATCAGAACCAGACGACTTCCCCTGCGTCGGAGTCCCAAGTATCGGCAGCCACAACAGTAACCCTAGCTACGAATGTCCCCGATGAAGCCACTGGTCTTGCGCAAGCTTCGTTGGAGCACGGGGTGAGCTTGGTTGGGCCGCCACCTTTAGTGGTGGCACAGACTTCATTGCCGGCAAGGTCTGAGCCTGATTATCTGGTGGCGAAGTCATTACCGGCGTTGGTGAAGTCTATCGACGTAGCTGATCTGTCGGGTAGAGTAGTGGTACAGACTGTGCCGCCGGCTCTTCCTGGGTTTATCCCTGTTCCCTTGGCTGTGAAGGCAGTAGCCCATGTGTCGGATCAGGTGGTAGTAGCCCATGTGTCGGAGATGGTAGAAGAGTCCAGTGTTGTCGTAAATTCTGGCTCTATGGTTCTGTTTACAGCTAACAGGGATGGGGAGGATGAACCTACCCCACTATACTCTTTCCATCCCAATGTGTCAGATTGGGTTATCCGGAGGGCGATGGACATCAAGCATATGGTAGGAATTTCTTATGGGGATTTTGAAGCTGAATTTATGGCCTTACTTACAGCTGTAGAGGCTGTGAATGCCCAAGCCAAGTCCGATCAATCCTTAGCTTTGGCTTTGGCTAAAAAAAGGGAGAGAGAACTCAGAAGGCTAGATTGGGATATGAAAGAGGATGGAGGTGAGAAGAGCTCTACTCGGGAGCGTAGTAAGGGGAGGGGTAAAATAGTTGTCCCATGAAGCCAAAAATTATTTCATGGAATGTGAGGGGGCTGCATGATCCTAATAAGCGGCTTCAAGTCAGAAATTTACTTCGTCAATGGAAAGGGGACATCATATGCTTGCAAGAGACTAAGTTGGAAGCTATTTCAAGACAAATAGTTCGCAGCTTGTGGAGAGGACAACATATTGGGTGGTCTTACCTACCATCTAAAGGAGCTTCCGGGGGAGTTCTAATTATGTTCGACACAAGGGTGGTAGAAAGGGTGGAGGAGTGTGTGGGTGATTTCTCGGTTACATGCTCTTTTGTTAATCTAGAAGATGGCTTCAAATGGGCTTTCGCTGGGGTTTATGGTCCAAACATTGATTCAGAGAGAATATTTTTGTGGGAAGAACTGGCGGGAGTCATTAGTTGGTGGGGTTTACCAAGTTGCATAGGGGGGGATTTTAATACTTCTCGATTTCCAAGTGAAAGGTCGGGAACTTCTCGTATCACTTTAGCTATGAGAGATTTCTCTGATTTCATTTTAGAACAGGAGCTCATGGACATTCCATTATCGGGAGGCACTTTTACCTGGTCCAACAACCGTGATTGCCCTTCATGGTCGAGGATTGATAGATTTTTACTAACACCTGATTGGGAGTCACACTTCCCTGATGTGGCTCAAAGAAGATTACCCCGTTTATGCTCTGATCACTTTCCCATCATTTTAGATTGTGGAGGCATCCAGGGGGGTACAAGGTATTTTAAATTTGAGAATATGTGGCTTAAAACTGACGGTTTTGTAGACAGGGTCAGGCAATGGTGGTCTTCCTATAGTTTTCAAGGCTCTCCTAGCTTCATTATGGCTAAAAAGTTGAAAGCCCTGAAGCAGGACCTGAAGCAGTGGAATGAACAAGTTTTTGGCAATGTTTTTCAGCAGAAGCGCTCCCTTTTGGAGGAACTACAGGGCCTGGAAGGTGAGGAGGAGGCCAGAACCCTTTCTGAACCTGACAAAATCCGTAAGAGTCAAGTAATTGCTGATCTTGAAAAGGTTACTTTGATGGAGGAGATTTCATGGAGACAGAAATCAAGGGTACTCTGGCTCAAGGAGGGGGACAAATGTACGAAATTCTTCCATAGGATGGCTAACTCTCACAGAAGGAACAATGCCATCGATTCACTGATAGTAGATGGGGCAGTTTCTTCAGATCAGGTGGTCATCAAAAACCACATTGAACAATACTATCAACATTTGTTATCTGAAGAGCATAATTGGAGACCGACAGTGGATGACTTGTCTTTTTCCACATTAGACCAGCAGTGTGCACGGTGGTTAGAAAGGCCATTTACAGAAGAGGAAGTGGGCAATGTTATCAGAGGGATGGCAAGTGATAAGGCTCCCGGTCCGGATGGTTTTACCCTGGGCTTCTTTCAAGATTGTTGGGAGGTGGTCAAGGAAGATATTATGCAAGTCTTTCTGGAATTTCATTCTAATGCTAGATTTGAAAAGAGTCTCAATGCCACATTTTTAGCTCTTATTCCTAAAAAGGTGGGGTCTAGAGATGTGAAGGATTATCGCCCCATTAGTCTTGTGAATGGGATGTACAAGATTCTTTCCAAAGTATTAGCAAATAGACTAAGCTCGGTGGTGGAAAAACTTATCTCGAAGCCGCAAAATGCTTTTGTCAAAGGTAGACAAATCCTTGACTCAGTTCTTATCGCAAATGAAGTACTGGATGGCCGTTTAAAATCTAGAGAACCTGGGCTTCTTTGCAAGTTAGACATGGAGAAAGCTTATGATCATGTCAACTGGAAGTTCCTTCTCTACCTACTTGATAGATGTGGTTTTGGGGGAAAATGGCAGAAATGGGTAGAATTTTGTATCTCTTCAGCTCGTTTCTCTATCTTGGTAAATGGCTCTCCGGTGGATTTTTTCAACTCCTCTCATGGCCTGAGACAGGGAGATCCGCTCTCTCCTCTACTTTTCTTATTTGTTATGGAAGCTCTCAGCAAGATGATTGAGGGTATGGTGGTTGGTGGGTTACTCCAAGGTTTTTCAGTGGGGAAAGGTGATCTCAACATCTTCCACTTGTTATTTGCTGATGATACGCTTCTCTTTTGTGGTGCACACCTCAATCAAGTCCAAGATTTGAGGGCGCTACTCCTTTTTGCTGTTGTGTCAGGGTTGAACATTAACCTTGCTAAGTCGGAAAATAGGTACCAATCTCTACAAGAACATAGGACCTTCCCGACTTCTCTAATTTTCCTAGAGTTTATAGTTTTGGGATTTTGCTCTAGCAGTTTCCAGTTTTCTCCTTCTTTACATCCATGACTAAGTTCCTTGAGGAAGATTTAGGAAAGCTTAAGAGTATATTCTAAGATTTTAAGAGTATTTGTGTTGTGATGGGGTCGAGTAGGAATGTTGTTATTGATAAAAAATGCTTCGAGTTTAAGATGATGAATGCAAGGTGGTGGAGAGTCACGGAGAGCAGTTGTCGTGCTGTGAACCACATCTTCATTGAGCAAGGCTCGTTGGGATGGTTGGCAGGCATGGTGGAGGAAGGTTCAGGTTTTGAGGGTCCCTCTGTTTTCATTAGGACGCGTAGAAGTGGCTCTCAGGTGTTGGTGATTCAGAGGCAGCGCAACTCCTATGGGAGTTTTTTCTCCTTAACAGAGTTCGGCCAAGGGAAACGGCGTGGCTTACTAGTGATACCGGAAGGGAGGAAGGGTGTGGGGTGGAGGAATTTTGGTGAGTTGTTGAAGGAGATTTCTGTTTCTGCAAATTCCTCTGTGTTGGGAAGGAATAACAGAGGGTACCAACCTTGGACGCAACCTCCTCCTCCGCCGCCGCAGGGGCATGAAGGTTTCTCTTCGTACAGTGAGGTTTTGTCTCGACCTGCAGAGGGGACAGGTTCTCTGGTGAAGACGCGGCCCTGTGAAGAAGCAAGTCTGAGTAGGTACTTGTTGGGGCCAAGTATGGAAAATTTGTTGCTGGCTTTGGTAGAGATGGAGACGCAAGTGGGTGGATTAATTCTTAATATGTCAATGCTTAAACGCAGCGTTGAGGAAGGAATACAGAGGGAGAAGATTCTTATGATGGGCTAGGGAGAAGGCTCCTTAAATGGGCCGGATTTTGATCCTAGTCTTAAGGGGAAGGTTGTCATCTCTGGTGGGCCTCTTCTGCAGGCCCATCGGCCCATCCCGTGGGCAAAGCTTGATTCTCAGGCCCAGCGCTCGAAGCCTGCATGGAAACGCAAGGTTGCTCACAGTGTTGCTCAACCTCCATCGTCGTCGCAACCGTTGGTGGCGGGGCAGGGGTCTTCGACGTTGGGAGGGAGTTCGTCGGAGGCGGTGGTGGGTTCGCTGGTGAGGTCTGGGTTGCCGAAGTTGGCGTCGGGAGTCGTTAGTGCTGACGTACCGAACCTGAGTAGTGGTGTCGGGAGTCTTATGTCCCCAGAATCTTCGCTGAATCAGAACCAGACGACTTCCCCTGCGTCGGAGTCCCAAGTATCGGCAGCCACAACAGTAACCCTAGCTACGAATGTCCCCGATGAAGCCACTGGTCTTGCGCAAGCTTCGTTGGAGCACGGGGTGAGCTTGGTTGGGCCGCCACCTTTAGTGGTGGCACAGACTTCATTGCCGGCAAGGTCTGAGCCTGATTATCTGGTGGCGAAGTCATTACCGGCGTTGGTGAAGTCTATCGACGTAGCTGATCTGTCGGGTAGAGTAGTGGTACAGACTGTGCCGCCGGCTCTTCCTGGGTTTATCCCTGTTCCCTTGGCTGTGAAGGCAGTAGCCCATGTGTCGGATCAGGTGGTAGTAGCCCATGTGTCGGAGATGGTAGAAGAGTCCAGTGTTGTCGTAAATTCTGGCTCTATGGTTCTGTTTACAGCTAACAGGGATGGGGAGGATGAACCTACCCCACTATACTCTTTCCATCCCAATGTGTCAGATTGGGTTATCCGGAGGGCGATGGACATCAAGCATATGGTAGGAATTTCTTATGGGGATTTTGAAGCTGAATTTATGGCCTTACTTACAGCTGTAGAGGCTGTGAATGCCCAAGCCAAGTCCGATCAATCCTTAGCTTTGGCTTTGGCTAAAAAAAGGGAGAGAGAACTCAGAAGGCTAGATTGGGATATGAAAGAGGATGGAGGTGAGAAGAGCTCTACTCGGGAGCGTAGTAAGGGGAGGGGTAAAATAGTTGTCCCATGAAGCCAAAAATTATTTCATGGAATGTGAGGGGGCTGCATGATCCTAATAAGCGGCTTCAAGTCAGAAATTTACTTCGTCAATGGAAAGGGGACATCATATGCTTGCAAGAGACTAAGTTGGAAGCTATTTCAAGACAAATAGTTCGCAGCTTGTGGAGAGGACAACATATTGGGTGGTCTTACCTACCATCTAAAGGAGCTTCCGGGGGAGTTCTAATTATGTTCGACACAAGGGTGGTAGAAAGGGTGGAGGAGTGTGTGGGTGATTTCTCGGTTACATGCTCTTTTGTTAATCTAGAAGATGGCTTCAAATGGGCTTTCGCTGGGGTTTATGGTCCAAACATTGATTCAGAGAGAATATTTTTGTGGGAAGAACTGGCGGGAGTCATTAGTTGGTGGGGTTTACCAAGTTGCATAGGGGGGGATTTTAATACTTCTCGATTTCCAAGTGAAAGGTCGGGAACTTCTCGTATCACTTTAGCTATGAGAGATTTCTCTGATTTCATTTTAGAACAGGAGCTCATGGACATTCCATTATCGGGAGGCACTTTTACCTGGTCCAACAACCGTGATTGCCCTTCATGGTCGAGGATTGATAGATTTTTACTAACACCTGATTGGGAGTCACACTTCCCTGATGTGGCTCAAAGAAGATTACCCTGTTTATGCTCTGATCACTTTCCCATCATTTTAGATTGTGGAGGCATCCAGGGGGGTACAAGGTATTTTAAATTTGAGAATATGTGGCTTAAAACTGACGGTTTTGTAGACAGGGTCAGGCAATGGTGGTCTTCCTATAGTTTTCAAGGCTCTCCTAGCTTCATTATGGCTAAAAAGTTGAAAGCCCTGAAGCAGGACCTGAAGCAGTGGAATGAACAAGTTTTTGGCAATGTTTTTCAGCAGAAGCGCTCCCTTTTGGAGGAACTACAGGGCCTGGAAGGTGAGGAGGAGGCCAGAACCCTTTCTGAACCTGACAAAATCCGTAAGAGTCAAGTAATTGCTGATCTTGAAAAGGTTACTTTGATGGAGGAGATTTCATGGAGACAGAAATCAAGGGTACTCTGGCTCAAGGAGGGGGACAAATGTACGAAATTCTTCCATAGGATGGCTAACTCTCACAGAAGGAACAATGCCATCGATTCACTGATAGTAGATGGGGCAGTTTCTTCAGATCAGGTGGTCATCAAAAACCACATTGAACAATACTATCAACNTCGCTAACTCTCACAGAAGGAACAATGCCATCGATTCACTGATAGTAGATGGGGCAGTTTCTTCAGATCAGGTGGTCATCAAAAACCACATTGAACAATACTATCAACATTTGTTATCTGAAGAGCATAATTGGAGACCGACAGTGGATGACTTGTCTTTTTCCACATTAGACCAGCAGTGTGCACTGTGGTTAGAAAGGCCATTTACAGAAGAGGAAGTGGGCAATGTTATCAGAGGGATGACAAGTGATAAGGCTCCCGGTCCGGATGGTTTTACCCTGGGCTTCTTTCAAGATTGTTGGGAGGTGGTCAAGGAAGATATTATGCAAGTCTTTCTGGAATTTCATTCTAATGCTAGATTTGAAAAGAGTCTCAATGCCACATTTTTAGCTCTTATTCCTTAAAAGGTGGGGTCTAGAGATGTGAAGGATTATCGCCCCATTAGTCTTGTGAATGGGATGTACAAGATTCTTTCCAAAGTATTAGCAAATAGACTAAGCTCGGTGGTGGAAAAACTTATCTCGAAGCCGCAAAATGCTTTTGTCAAAGGTAGACAAATCCTTGACTCAGTTCTTATCGCAAATGAAGTACTGGATGGCCGTTTAAAATCTAGAGAACCTGGGCTTCTTTGCAAGTTAGACATGGAGAAAGCTTATGATCATGTCAACTGGAAGTTCCTTCTCTACCTACTTGATAGATGTGGTTTTGGGGGGAAATAGGCAGAAATGGCAGAAATGTCTCAGGCCACGGTAGAATTTTGTATCTCCCGCTTCCTACAAAGGTGGCTAACCGCATTGAGAAGTTACAAAGGGATTTCTTATGGAGTGGTTTGGGGGATGAGTTCAAATTCCACCTGGTTAATTGGTCTATAGTCTGTTCCCTAATATCTGGGGGAGGTTTGGGGATTCGCCACTTGTTGAAATTCAATCAAGCTCTTTTGGGTAAGTGGTTGTGGAGATACCAAAATGAAAGGGAGGCTTTTTGGAGGTTTGTTATCGATTCTCGGTTTGGGGAAGCTTGGGGAGGTTGGTGCTCGAACGAGGTACGAGGCACTCATGGAGTGGGTTTGTGGAAAAACATTAGGAGCCTTTGGGGGACCTTCCGAGGTCATGAACATTTTGTTGCAGGCGATGGTTCGCGTGTCTTATTTTGGTTTGATACATGGTGTGATAACCATTGCCTACGAGATACCTTCCCTGACATCTTTGCGCTTGCAAGAGTAAAGGAGGCATCGGTTGCCGATCTTCTTTCTACAGCAAATGGTACCCCTCAATGGAATATTGATTTCATTAGGGCAGCCCATGATTGGGAGTTGGAGTCGATTACGGAGTTTTTTGCCGTATTATATTCTGCAAGTATCCTAGGGGGCTTAGGAGACAAGTTGCTTTGGAATCATTCTAAGAAAGGTATCTTCTCGGTCAGTTCTTTTTATCAAAAGCTCACAAACTCCGGTTTGTCTATGTTCCCTTGGAAGAGCATATGGAAGATGAAAGCTCCTTCAAAAGCCGCTTTCTTTGTCTGGACAGCATCTTTGAACAAGATTCTTACCATTGATAATCTGAGGAAACGACGGGTTATTGTCCTAGATTGGTGTTGTATGTGTAAGAAGCATGGGGAGTCAGTTGATCATCTGCTTTTACACTGTGAGGTGGCCAAGGCTATATGGGATGATTTTTTCTTAAGAGTCGGATTGTCTTGGGTTATGCCTTGTCGTTTGGTGGATTTCCTCGCAAGCTGGCAAGGACTACACGGAAATTCTCAGGTAGCGGCGATTTGGAGATTGGTACCAATATGTATGTGTTGGTGTATTTGGAGGGAGAGAAATGCTAGATGTTTTGATGATCAAGAGAGAACAATGGACGAGCTTAAAAAATTCTTTCTTAAGACATTACTTCTATGGGCGGGGGCTATAGTTTGTAACGGACGTAGTGTCCATCATCTCCTTCTTTCTATTGTAACCCCTAGTTAGGCTTTTTTCATGTATACTTCCTGTGTACCTGGGCTTCGCCTATTTCTATGAATATATTATCTTTGATTACCTATAAAAAAAAAAATGTTTTTTCTTTGTCTTCACCCCTAATCTATCATTTTTGTTCAAAACAACTTTTTATTCCATCTTCTGTTCTCATGTCAAAACTTAACTCCTGAGAAATTATATGGTTTATATTTCCTAGACTATTCTGGGTTTAATCTGTAGTCAATAAACTGCATGTAGTAAACATGTAGGCTAGACGCTCCTCTTTGTTCCATATGAAGCTTAGATATTAGCAGTTGTGTCTTGATTGATGAAATATTTTCAATCAGGTTTTCCAGGGCTTTTTATGAGTCCCTTCTTTCTTGTATTTTTGGTATTATGTAGCAATGAGATTTATTGTTCATCTTATTGATCGATGTGCATTTTCTTGTACAGGTAAAAGAAGACTCAAAGATTTATTGCTTCAAAAAGATAATCGCTTTTGTGCTGATTGTGGTGCCCCAGATCCTAAATGGGCGTAAGCTTCAACATCTTGACACCTTTAGTTTGTTAACTAGATATGTTGTGTGCGATTGTGTATTGTGACAATTTATATTTCGTGCTTGAGAACAAAAATCAGAAGATGACGATCTTGTATGGGAGCTTTTACTTGACATTCTATGCATGAAGTTGTGAGAATGAATAAAAATCATGAAACACATGCTATTTGCTTAGTCATATTCCTTTATGATTTTGAGGTATTTGTTGATAAATGCATTGTCAGGTCAGCAAATATTGGAGTTTTTATATGCTTGAAATGCTGTGGTGTACACAGGAGCCTTGGTACCCATATATCTAAGGTAACTTCTCCATGATTGCCTTACTTTGCCATTGTTACAATAGTTATAAAATATAAAAGGAGGCCAGTTGTTGATAGCCACACATGTTATGATACTGGGTATATGGTGCATTTTGACAAGGATGGAAACTGATTTTGTTAAGTCCTCTTAGTTTTTTTTTTTTTTTTTTAAAGTCAAAGTACTTGTGACACTAAGAACTAAATGGGCCAAAGTAATATATGATGTCATGGCCTTTGTGTGGCTAGAGAGAAATATGCCTTCTTGAAACCAAGCACTAAAGCTATGGGCTCCTGGGCACTTGGACTGCTTATCTTCCAGTCCACTTCCTGGTCCAGATCTCCCCCTTGAATTGTTTAGGAAATGCCTGCTTTGACTAGTTGACTGTCTGGTGACGTGTTTGTTTGTTGCTTGACTTGGTCTGGTTTTAGACATCGGCCTAATTCCATGGGATGAGCTGGTTCAACCTGCAGTTGCATTGTCGACGCTCAACCTGAAATCCTTTTCAGGTCATGAATGGCGTGGGGTTTTAAAAGGAAAAACTGAGCTTAAGCTACCACTCACACAAAATTAAATAAAAAATAAATAACAATAGAGGAGAGTGAGGAATCAAGTTAATACATGTAGGATGGTCAATATCATTTCTCCTACCCAACAATTCTTACTAGTTTTCGCGCTTACCTTAAATTTGATTATATTTTGTTGGTTTAGAAGGATGGCCCCTTTTTTCTTTTAAATGTATACAAGTTCAGAAATGCATCTCTCCCTTAATTTAATTTTGACTGTTTGATGGTTATGGTCGTCATACACGGTGGAATCTGCTCACTTATAAATTTAGGGCTACTATCCGACCTATATGGGCGGGGTTTGCATTGCCCCTGGCCTCACCCCACCCTATGCAGGAGGGCTATTTTAGAGTCCACTCTCAGTCCTGCCCCTACCCCCCTGGTTTTGCCCCCACCTGCCATATAGGTGGGCAGGTAGGCCTTGCATTTTCCTGGGCCTGGTAAGTTGGGCTGTTTTTTTTAGGGTTTTGTAAGTGGGGCCATTAAAGTGATATATGGTACCCAATTGTTGGGCCCGTTAAGCCTAATTCACAATTACAGATTTAATCAAGGTTTTTTCAAAGACAATTGCTAGGCCATTTAAGCTCATACATTTTATAAAATATATTTAGATTATAAATCACTGCCTGTTCCATACATGTGATATATGATTTCTGGGCCTGTTAAGCTCAGAAATCACGGCCTATGCACCAAAAATTACTGAAAGGCCCAAAAGACTCTCAAGACCTGAAAATGCTACTGTTATGTAAAAATAAGTTGTGAAAAAATTATTTATCAAACAAGTTAAAAAAAAAAAACCCGAAGAGACAAATGAACAAAGGGCTATTTTTCTAGATCAAGCATTGCCCCCTGCCCAAATGATTGAAAGTACTATCACTATCATTAACTCGGGCTGATTCCTAGCAACAAACCATACACCTGCATTTAAAAACAATAAAAACAGCGGCAAACTGCCAAACACATCCGAAATTAAAGCATGTTTTACATACCAAAACCATACAAATTATATGGAAAAACAATTCAACTTGTGGCGGATTCCAAAACAATAGGTCAGCAAGTCACAAGTGCCAGTCCATACAAATAGCAAGTTTGCAAGTCCCAAGTTGCAAGTGTCCATACTAGATTCTAAAACCAGCTTCAGCCATCAATAGGCAGCACTCAGTTGCAACAAATGCTTGTCCAACTTATACTCCAAACCTTGACAGCAGCAGGTAGCACATTCAACCAATTCAGTTTGAAAAACAAAGAACTTAAAATGCACAAAGAGGTGGAAACAAAACACATCTCAACAGTTTTGTTTCGAAAAGAAGAGGAAGAAATAAACAAATCCAGTGGTGCGTGGACATAATATGTTTAATTTAAGGAATTGAAAACAGACCAATTTCTACTTGATCGATTTGGGCTCCACAATTCTTCCCAAAGATATCTCTGTGAAAAAATAATGCAAGGAAATAAATATGCTATAACTACCAACTAATAACTTCCTATAAAAAAAAAACTACCAACTAATAACTTTAAAACAATTAGTTATGAGCATTTACATTTTTCATTCTCTCCCTTTTTTTTTTGTGTTATTATTGCTTTGCAGAAAAATTTGCATTTTCATTCTCATCATAGCTCTCCACAAAATCCATGGAATCTCAAATATCACTTGGCTTGCCCCTGATCCAATTTCGTATGGCAATTAAAGCCTCAAGTTTGAACCGTGGGTCAAGTACAATAGTGTTATACAACATGAGGTTGATCTCGTACATACCTCCCTAATACGTTTCATGTTGCTCATATTCCTTTTTTTGATAAGTTCATTTTGCTCATATTCATTTTTTGGTAAGTTCAGTTTGCTCATTTCAAGGCCATGCAATTCAAGATAGAATAAAAACTTTCACACATCTCATCCAATTGCTCTTTCATGAGACATTTGTTAAAAATATTAATTTGATGTCACATACAAAGAATCTGAAATGGTCCATGTGACACATGAAAAAGCCTCCAAAATTTAAAATTAATATTTTTCCAATCACAGCTCCAAGTGGCCCTAAAGGCTTCCTTCCACTTCCATCTTCGTCATGGAAATAATGAGCATATTGTATTTCCTCATCCTCATGAGCTCAAAGGCCCTTTGTAATTTTTCAGCTGCTTCTAACGTCAAGTAGGTCGAGCTCCGTCTTGTGGGAACATCAAAACACAACTTCTTACTCTCAATGTACTCTAGTTCCTTACAAGTCTGAAACTAATCAAATATAACTGATGAAGAAACTTTACATATCTAACCGCATTCCTCAATTTTTGCGACCAAGTTGTGAACATCTTTTAAATCCTTGATTACAATGAGATTGGGAATATGTGCACAACATAGTATGTGTAGAAAGTTGCCTCCCAAGATGTTAGTTATCTTATATCTTATCATTTTTCTCAAAAAACCAATGGCTGTATCATTATATAAGCCATTATTAACTACAATGGTCAAAATCTTTGAGATACCTCACTCTACCAAGGATGCTCCACCATCCTTCCATTCATCTCACTTTTCTGATTAGGAACTAGGCAAATTTCAAGTATTTTCTTGTTCAATTTACAATCACAAATGATAAAGCAGGCAGTGAGACACAAGTAATTATGTTTTGCACTGATGTTCATATATCGGTGGCGAGGCAAACCCTATGACCACTCAATAAGCTCTTCAAGATCTCTTTCCTTGTTGTGTATAATTTAATAGCATCTTTAACCACAGTGTGGTGAGATCATATATTAAATCTAGGTTCCAGATTCCTAGAATTAGCTAGGAACCCCCACTTGTTGAAAACCTAAAGGGCAACTCATCAATGATTGACATATGAGCAAGGGATGCCTTCAATCTCTATGGATCAAATTTTATATACTCATTCAAAGTATTATTACTATCCTCATCTGCCTTCTTGAGCTTCCCGTCCAATCTAGTTTCATTTGTATCATTTTATGGCCATCCTAAAGGGTGCTTCTTGCATTGGACTTCAATGTGAGTCATCATTTGGGAAGCATCATATATCTTATAATGACAACCTATAATGGTACAACAATGGTTGCATTTGGCTTTAGATATATTCACAATGATCCACTTTTGTGAAGTGATCCCATGCGATTGTCACATTCCTTTTTTTGGGTTGGTTTGGGAGGGTTGAAGTGTCTGGGGGTACATGTAGGGGGGATAGTTGTTGGGTTGGGGGTGGTGGTTGTAGACATGTGATGATCCTCCACAACAATTGAGTTGAGTTCACAACTACGTGACATGCCCACACTATCATTAGAACTACCTTCCATGTTTTATTGAAACTGAAGAAAAACTACAGAATATCGAAACAAGCATACAAAATAATTGTGACTTGCTACTTCTAATTGCTTGATGTTCATGCTGATTTCCAATTTTAGGTCTATTTGTATTCACCTTGTTAATTCTTACTGGTAAGTTTAGTAGTTTGTTCAAGAATGGATGACGTTATGTATATAGGTGTTTTTTATGTTTCCTCCCAACACAGGCATATACAATCACTAAACTTTTAGATTCTCTGAACATTGAATTTGTTTTTCAGGTTTTGTCTGTGACATTGGATGATTGGTCTGGTGATGAAATTGATGCCATGGCTGAAGTTGGAGGAAATTCTTCTGCTAATGCAATATATGAGGCTTTTATACCTGAAGGATATGCAAAGCCTGGACCAGATGCTAGTCATGATGAGCGTGCACAATTCATCCGGTTAGGCATGAGTTATAATTTCTTAAGCCATACATCTGTGAGACACTTTTCTGATATCTCTATATGTTTGGTCACTTAAATGGATTTGATATGAAAGTGGTCAAAATACCATAACCATCCGTTTGTGCTGTCCAATCGACCATTAAAAATCTCCTTTTCCTGTCCATATCATGTTCTTTACTATCAGACTTCTATGCTCATTTGACAGTTGACTGATCTATGTGTCTGGTTGGATGGTTGGTACAGAATTCAGTTTCGATTATCTTATATGTCTCAGGCACTTAGGGTATTCTTACATAATTACTATATTTTTGTAGGGCTAAGTATGAGCTTCAAGAGTTTTTGAAACCTAGCCTGCGGATTGTGTCACTTCAGTCCGGAAAAAGTTCTCTTCAGTCAAGTTCTAGAAAGACTGTGGACAGTTTTCAATCAAATTCTTCTCACCATTCGGTATATTTTGTTTACCTTTTCTTCCCTGCAGATTCTTTACTTCAATGGCATAGGTACATCACTAGGAAGAGAGGAGGTCATTTTGCGAACCACAGTTCTGTGCACACCTGGCAAATAGATTATATTTAATTGGTTGATATTTGTGGTTTAAATATACACAAAATTTCTCCTCGGCACATGTTTGATATGATAATGTTTACATTTTGTTACTGAGTTGCTTCAATTGATCTGATGCTAAACATCGTAACAGGAAGGCATGGTAGAATTTATTGGACTATTGAAGGTCAAAGTTATAAAAGGTACAAATTTAGCTATCAGAGATATGATGTCAAGTGATCCATATGTAGTCTTGACTCTTGGGCAGCAGGTTAGTAACTGTTTCTTTCTCACATTTTTCGTTGGGGAAACTGCAAATTCTAATCAGTTTTGTTTATTATTTTTTGAGCCTGCATACAGTATATTAGTGGGGTAGGAAATGGCTCTAGGCAGAGCTGAGTGGCCTAAATGGATCCATATAGCCAATTTGATTTGTTGGATGGCTGGTTGGTTTCCTGCTAAAATGGCGGATCATGTATCTTCATTTTGATGTATCTGTTATCGATTTAATACTATAGTACACAGTATGATAATATTTTTCCTGATGATATTAGACTGTTCAGACTACTACAATCAAGAGCAACTTGAATCCAGTCTGGAATGAGGAACTAATGCTGTCTGTTCCTCATCATTATGGGCCCTTGAAGTTGGTAAGCCTCTCCTTTAATTTTTCTTCTTGATGATTGTAACTTTTTCTCTATATTCTGTTTCTGTCCCATGCTTTATTGATGATTGCATTTGGTACAATGTTTGTGAAAGTGCTAGGCGCAATAAGCGCAAATGTCGTCTAGAGCCTAGGCGCGAAGTGCAAGCACAGACCTAACTGAAGTAAAGCGCACATTTTAAAAAATGATGTATGGTAACAAAAGATCCATAAAATACAATAGAAAATGCTTTCTAAGGCAAAATGGTAATATGTTTAGCCTATTAAATCAATTTAGTAGAGTATTATGCAGCATAAAATCACTTAATAAACTGCTTTAAATAAAATATAAACATAACATATTATAGAATTTGCTGATGATTTACTTAATATACACATCTATGATATTTGATAGCCATAATCAAATTAAGGTAGATGGTTCAATCAAAATATACCAAGAAGACCATGATAAAAAAAGCTCAAGAATTGTAGCTATGGGCTTCTATGCTAACATAAGCAATCAAATATCAAGCAGTCTAGAAACCCAACTTAGACTACTACATCAGGTTCAAAGCATGTATATCACATATGACAACATGTGGTGCTATGCTATGTAAATGATCTTCAATATCAATCAATACTTGAATATAATTGATTGCATCATTTTTGAGTATTGAACTGATTTTTATAATTTTTTTCTGAAAGAAATTACAAAAGCGCTCTTTTGTGCACTTTAAGCTCACGCAAAAAGTGCACTTTTGTTAATGCGCTTTGCTTTTGGTATGTGAAGCACTTCAGCTTTGGTGCTTTGTACTTAGGCCCGCTTTTACCTACAGTTATTTGGCATGCTACATTCTACCTTTGTATTGTATTTGTAAGGCTGGAATCGCTCTATATGACTAACTATGCATATAGGTTCTAGTTGACTGTTGTTTTTCTTTGGAAAAATTTCCCTTTGCCCCTCAAATTACTTTGCTTTTCCCTGTATGTCCACCAAACTACGAAGTGTCACTTAGTCCCCCCAAAAAAGCGATGTTGCATGATCTTAACGTTCACATTTTAAGGGAGTACATTGCAAAAGGAGTGACAAGTGATATAACAGTTGGATCTTAAGGGTGGACAAATTAGAAAAGGGGTGATAGTTTGAAGGTAAAATGACAACTTTGGTAGTTTGGTGGTCATATTGTGAAAGGAGCGGTAGCTTACAAGTGTAAAATGTGATTTTAAATTATTATTATTATTATTATTGCCTCTGGGAGGGTGTGAATAATATCATCTAGACAGTAAATGAGCTAGTTATGCATTTGTTTTATTACCAGTAACTGGTAGTGGACTTCAGTCCCCAAGTAAGCCCATTCCCTAGGTGAATTCTCCATTCCCCAAAGCATCCATCTCGTTTTTTTCTATTTTGCTTTGTAGATTCAAATGTGATATCTGCGTACCCCATCCCTTGACTAACTGAGTTAGGCCCAGGGGACCACCTGCCACCTGTCTCACTTGCATTACATCATTACTGTCAATTGCGAAGGATTCTCTCTAGAGAATTTGATTGATATTGAGCATTCTAATGTTGCAGCAAGTATTTGATCACGACACATTTTCATCTGATGATATTATGGGAGAAGCAGAGGTTGATCTCCAGCCCTTGATACAATCTGCAATGGCATTTGGAGATCCAGGGATGTTTGGAAACATGCAGATTGGGAAGTGGCTGAAATCGCATGACAATGCCTTGGTAAATGATAGCATTGTCAATATTGTTGATGGCAGGGTGAAACAGGAGATGTCCCTCAAACTACAGAATGTGGAATCTGGAGAACTAGATCTAGAATTAGTGTGGATGCCACTTGACCAATAGATACATATTTTTCTTGTTCCTTCAATTTGCTTCTAATAAGAACTTATAACATTGATTTACTCATATGGAGTGGTTCATTACACTTGCCTTCACTTGTATTTGTTAATTTTTTCTGCTTTCAGAACCAAGGATTAATACACTTTTATTTTTCTCTTCGTACACTTTTAACGATGGGAGAATTGTTCCATGTCTCTCCAAGCTTCATAAGTGCAAGAAAATTAAAAGCGTTGAAACATGATCTAAAGCAATAGAATGAATAGGTTTTTGGCAATGTGATTCAATAGAGGCGCTCTCCTAGAGAAGCTATAGGGTTTGGAGGGTGAGGAGGAAGCAAGAACTCTCTTTGAATCTGAGAGAACTTGCAAGAGTCAGATAGTCATAGAACTTGAAAAAGTAACATTGATGGAGAAGATCTATTGGAGACAAAAATCAAGGGCGCTATGGCTCAAGGAGGGAAATAAGTGCACGAAATTCTTCTGTACGATGGCTAATTCTCATAAGAGGAACAACGCTATTGATATGTTGATGGTAGATGGTGTAGTTTCCTTGGATCAATTAGTCATCAAGAACCATATCATGCAGTATTACCAATACCTCCTATCTGAACAGCACACGTAGCGACCGAAAGTTGATGGTATAAATTTTTCAACATTAGATCAACAATGCGTAGGGTGGGTAGAGAGGTCTTTTGAAGAAGATGAATTGTGCGAAGTAATCTGTGGCATGGCTAGTGACAAGGCTTTAGGCCCTGACGGTTTTACCATGGGCTTCTTCCAAGCTTGTTGAGAAGTGATCAATGATGACCTTATGCTAGTTTTTCAAGATTTTCATACTAATGACTTTTGAAAAAAGCCTTAATTCTACTTTCTTAACACTCATTCCCAAAAAGACGGGATTCGTGAATGTTAGAGACTATCGCCCCATTAACCCCTGTGAATGAGGTTTACAAGACTATTTTTAAAGTGTTAGCGAATAGATTGAGTAAGGTGATAGAAAAATTGATTATGAAGCTGCAAAACGCATTTGTCAAAGGTAGACATATCCAAGATTCGGTCTTAATTGCAAATGAAGTTTTGCATATACAACTCAAATTTAGAGAACTAGAGTTACTTTGCAAATTAGACGTGGAGAAAGTCTATGATCACGTCAACTGGAAGTTTCTACTTTATTACTTGGAAGATGTGACTTTAGGGAGAAATGATAGAATTTTTTTTTTTTTTGATAAGTAATCAAGAAGTTTTATTTATAATAATAGGCAAAGTTCAAGTACACATGAAGTATACATGAGAAATACCTATCTATAATATACAATTGAAAGAAGAAAGTCATGGACATTGAGTCCATTACAAACAATAGCCCCCACCCAAGAAAACAATGTTTTAAAGAAAAAAACTTTCAACTTCTTCATTGTTCTCTCTTGGTTTTTAAAACTTCTATCATTTCAGTCCCGCAAAATACACCAACACATACATATAGAGATCATTTTCCATATTGCTACAACTTGTGTATTTCCTCGAAGGCCTCTCCAGCATGCTAGAAAGTCCAACAATCTGTCGGGCTAACCCATGATAAACCAAATCCTGTAAAAAAATCATCCCACAAGGTCCTAGTCACCTCGCAATGTAGAAACAAATGATAATAGATTCATCATCTTTCTTACAAATATAACACCAGTCTAATACCATTAATTGACGTCTCTTGAGATTATTCTTAGTGAGAATTTTGGCCAAAGGTGCTGTCCAAACCAAAAAGGTTGTTTTTGAAGAAGCTTTGGTCTGCCAGATGCTCTTCCATGGGAATGAGAGCCTGCCTGGGTTCAATAAAACTCTGTGAAATGATCGGACCGTAAATTTATCTGTTTTGGAAGGGCTCTAAAACATCCTATCCATCATACCCTCAGTCATACGTATTGAATACAAAGCTACATAGAAGTCTGAAATAACCTCCAACTCCCAATCTCGGGCTACCCAAGTGAAGTCCACATTCCATTGAGGGGAGCCTTTAAAAAAAGCCAAAAGGTCTACTATCGCTGCCTCCTTTACTCGTGCTAACTCAAAAATAGCAGGGAAGTTGTCTTTGAGATAACATTCACCACACCATTTATCATGCCAAAATCTGACATGAGAGCCATTGCCTACAACAATATGTGTTTGTCTCCTAAAAGTCTCCCAACCCTTCCTAATGTTTTTCTACAACCCTACCCCATGTGAACCACGTACCTCATTCGAGCACCAACCACCCCATGCTTCCCCAACCTGTGCATCAATGACTGACTTCCACAAAACCCCTCGTTCTTGTCGGTACTGCCACAACCATTTATCCAATAAAGCTTGGTTGAATTTCGTCGAATTATGAATGCCCAAACCACCCCCAGAAACTGGAATGCATACCATGTTCCAATTGACCAGATGAAACTTGAACTCGTCCTCCAAACCACTCCACAAGAAATCACGTTGTAATTTCTCAATACGGTTGGCAATCTTTGTTGGGAGTGGGAACAACGACAAAAAATAGGTGGGTAGGTTAGAAAGGGTAATTTTAATCAATATAAGCCTACCACCTTTTGATAAATACAACTTCTTCCAAAATGCTAGCCTATGCTCCACCTCTTCAACCACAAGATCCCAAATTTGCTTTGATTTAAAGGAGGCACCCAATGGTAATCCAAGATACTGAAGTGGTAAAGACGATACCTTACATCCCAAGAGAGGCTAGAGTTGCCACATCAGGAACATTACCCATTGGCACCATCTCAGACTTTGACAGATTAACTTTCAAACCCAAAACGACTTTGAAACAAAGAAGTAGAGCCCTCGAAGATTGAATATACCCTAGATTTGCTCCATAGAATATGAGAGTGTCATAAGCAACTAACAAATGAGAAATATTAAGATTCCCCACCTGGAAACCGTGGAGAGAGCCGCCTTCCACAAGACCTACAATCATCTTACTGAGGGCTTCCATGACAAATAGGAAGATAGGTAGAGTTTTGCATCTCTACAATTCGATTATCTATTTTGGTGAATGGCTCACCGATGGGTTTCTTTGACTCCTCCCGTGGTTTGAGATAGGGGGATCCGCTCTCTTCTTTCCTTTTTTTATTCGTCATTAAAGCTCTCAATAATATGATTGTGGGCCCATGTGGAAGGTGGTTTTCTCTATTGATATTTGCCACTTACTATTTGCTGATGATACTCTTATCTTCTATGGAGCACATCTTAGGCATATCCAATCTTTGAGGGTTCTACTTCTTTGTTTTGAAGCTGTCTCAAGTTTGAGAGTTAATCTTTCAAAGTCTGAATTGGTGCCGGTGGGGGCTGTCCTTGAAGTGGAGAATTTAGCCTCTCTTAGGATGTAAGGTATCATCTCTACTCCTAAAGTATCTTGGCTTACCAGTAGGTGCTTCCTTTAAATCAGAGAGGATTTGGAATGGCATGGTTGAAAATGTGGAGTGCATATTGGCTTCTTGGAAGATGTTGTATTTGTCTAAAGGTGGTAGGCTCACTTTGATTCAAAGTACTCTTCTAACCTACCCACCTATTTTCTATCCTTGCTCCTGCTCTCCATAAAGGTTGTCAACCATATTGAGAAGCTACAACGAGACTATTTGTGGAATGGATTAAGGGAAGAGTTCAAATTTCATTTGGTTAATTGGTCAATTGGTTGTCCTCCAATTTTTGAGGGTGGATTGAGGATTCATAACTTGATGAAGTTCAACCAAGCCTTATTCGATAAATGGTTATGGAGGTACCAACATGAAAGAGGGGCCCTATGGAAGCCTATTATAGATTCACAATTTGGGGAGGTTTAGGGAGGATGGTGTTTGAATGAGGTATGCGGCCAATATGTAGTGGGTTTATGAAATACATTATGGGATATTGGGAGATCTTCTGAAGATGACTCTAGTGTTAGATTTTGGTATGACAAATGGTGTGGTGAGCAAAGCCTCCAAAGACACATTCCTTACCATTTTTGAGCTCACACGAGAAAATGATGCAATGATAGTTGATCTCTTGGTCTTTTCTAGTGGTTCCCCTCAATGGAATGTTGATTTCATTACAACAACCTAAGATTGGGAGTTGGAGTCTATCATAGAGTTCTTGCAGCATTGTATTTCATAAGCATGACAGGGGGTATCATAGATAAGATGAACTGGAGGCCATCCAAGAAAGGTGGATTCATTGTCAAATCATTTTACCAAGTTCTAACAAGCCCTAGAATGACCATGTTCCCATGGAAGAGTATATGGTAGGTGAAAGCTCCTTCAAAAGCAGCTTTTGTTCGTATGGACAACATCATTGGACAAGATCTAATTAGGTACTTCTCATGTAATGGGCTAAATATCCATGATTTTCTCATTTCGATTGTAAAATCTAATTAGGTACTTCTCATGTATACTCCATGTGTACTTGAGCTTTGCCTACTTCTATGAATAAAACATCTTGATTATCTATATAAAAAAAATTGTATTCTTTTCTTCTCACCATTAAAGTTTTTTACCAGTGACAAAAATCAAACTTGTAAACCACTCAAGGCGTGGTTGTGACCAGTGCCACACAAAAGAATTGTGAATATATCTTCCAGTGGAACTTGATGTAAACTGGTGTGTTTTTTTTTTTATTGGATGGGGGAGATGGGTTTCTAGACTGAATTGTCTCAAATTCTCTTTTGTTCTTTGGTTCTTTCATTTTTCTTGTTTTCTATTATTTCTTTTTATTTTGACTTGTTCAATATAACATGCACAAAGATGCTTCAATTGCAACAAAAATTATGAATGCTTTGTAGAATACATGCAAAAATGTTAAATTTAACCTCATTTGGTTTTATAGAACATCTCATCCAATCTCATCTCATTTCATTTCAACATTTAAACACCATTTAAACACAAACACTTTTCAATTTTAAATTTTAATTTTTTCATCTAACTATTACAACTTTCTCAAATTTCTAAACAAAAAACAATTGAACTTTTTTAGATTTCAAAGCAAAAATAATATTTTAACTTTATAATATTTGTATTCATTTTTTTCTCTCCTTTTTCCAGATCTCATAAAACATTTTAATTCAAATTATTTAACTACTATTCACAACTATATCACTACTACTCATATTATCTATGTAACCAAACGAGGTCTAAATGTCTCATTTCTATTATTGTTTACAACTGTGCTAAAGTCTGCACTAGAAGTTAAGTGATACTGGGAGGTTGATTTGGTTTTCTAGTGTATACATTATTGTGCCCAAAAATGCAATTGATGGATTATAGAAGATTGAAGGGTGCAAGGAACATTAAGCATGGTTTGGATAGAGAGATATTTTCATCTCATCTCATTTCATCTCAATATCTAAATATCACAAATATTTTTCAATTTCAATATTTAAATTTTTCATCTAATCATTACCAAATTATTACAATTTTTCTAACTTCCAAACAAAACATAAAAACAATTCAAAATTTTCAAATCTTAAAATAAAAATAATATTATAACAATATTCTAACTTTATTATATTTTTATTCACCTTTCTCTTTGTCATTTTCCAATATCCCGTAAAACATTTTAATTCAAACTATTTTTAATTCATCTTGTTTCAACTTAAATATTTTACTATTATTTACAAATCATTTCATATCAATATATAAATAGGCCTTATTCTCTCTTAATCTTTACCCGAATTTGGAATCTAAATTGAAAAGAGATATGCAGTATCTAATATTGTCCGTATTCAAAGGTATCTAATATCCTACTATAGAATCTAATCTCTACCCCTAGGGGTTGGCTCAACTGGTGAAAACCTTAGGTTTAGGATATGCTCCTTTCAGGTCTAAGGTTCAAATTCTTTTGGGTGTAAATAATTTCTAGGATAATTTGACTGAAGGTTTTCCCCTTGAATTATCTAAGGTGTACTTACCGAAAACTTCTTAACGAGGACGTGGTTTAACGAACAAACAACGTTAGTTGGGACTGCTCCTGGACACCAGATACTAATAAAAAAAGGTATTTAAATTGAATTATCGTAAATTCTACATAAATATTTAATATTGAAAAATATAAGGGTGATGATACCCATACTACCCCACTACTACTTATTTACTACCTAACCTTACGTGGTTTTATTTATTTTTTCTTCTGTTCTGTCGTCTGTCTTTTTACTTTGCCTTCTGTCATAAGTTTTATGTATGACTATTAGAGATTCAAATCTCTTAGCTTTAGGAACATGCCTCTCAGTCCCTCCACCCCTCATAGACTCAAATCTCTCTGTCAGTTTCGTTTTCCTTTTAAAATTCAAAACTACAATCTCAGATTCTAACATTTTCACACCTCTCCTTTCCATCGTGAACTAGGCAGAGCTGATACAATTGCGCATGAAGCAACGCCACGTAGGAGCATGAGAGCTACTAGACCGAACGTGCAGCTGGCCGACTATGTAGCCTGATTTGGCAAGATGAATCTCCAGTATTATATTTCCATGTTTGGTTGCTATTTTATTTCCTTGTTAGTTGCTATTTCCCTGTAATGGATTATTTTATTTCCTTGTTGGTTTTCTTTCTTTATGGAGAAGTTATTGCCTTGGTTGTAATCGGTTTATAACAAACCGAAGAATCTCTTGGAGAGTTATGCAATAAGATATTAAGAAAATCTTGGTCTTCTCGATACCGTTAACTGAGAGAAAGTTCCTCTGCACCGTGAGCAGAGCATTGGGGTGTGGGTTCCTATCAATTGGTATCAGAGCCTACGTTTCCCTTTCTGCTGTCCATGGCTGATCCCACAAAGTCGAATAAGGTTCGCTTTGAGCAACTCGAAGGAGCTGTGTTGGAATTACGCCACGGTATGCAAGTCATGCAAGAAACAAGTGTGACCACCCAAACTCTTCTTCAAGAGTTGGCCTCACGTCCCTCTGTTCGGGATTCAGGACATCGTCGCAAGGCTTCGTCCCGCCAACCACCCAAGGATAGTCCACCATCATCGCCACATTCCACTAGTTCCAGGAGTTCTTCCACTGGCGAGTCTGATAGAGATGAGAGCGATGGCTCTCCTTTCTCTCACGCGTCAGATACGGGAACCAAACATGATTGTGTCGCAGCTCCAACCAAGACTTTGCGCATGCACTCTCGCGTGAAGCTTGACTTTCCTCGTTTTGCAGGTGACGATCCAACGGTTTGGCTTGACCGTGTCAAGCAATATTTTGCTACTCAGGAGATTCAGGAAAAAAAGAAGGTGACGCTAACATCTTACCATCTCGAGGGCGAAGCCAACCAATGGTGGCAATGGTATAACCATTCTCATGATGGGAAAACCATGTCATGGCACAAATTTGAGAAGGGTATTTTCTAGCACTTTCAATTACATATGCCATAAATGGCTCCGGCATTGATTGTTACCTGTTGTTTGACAGCTTTGACTCTTACAACGTAGGTTCTAAATGTGTGAAAATGACCCTCAAAGGAAATGATAGTTGGCCCCCATTTTCCACTCATTCGTTCGATTTTTTTAAAAATTCTTTCTATTTTTTTTTTAATTTTCGGTTTTTCTTAAATGAAAAATTATTTCTCTAACTGATTTTTGTTTTTAATTTCTTTAATAATCAAAATAATATCACATTAAAAAAAATTCCGCAATCATGTTATGAACAAAATAAAAATCAATAATTTTCTCCCGTATTGCACAAGTGCATGACTAGTTTTAATAGTTTTGGAAATTAAATACAAAATTATTAATAATAAGCTGATTAAAAAGTGTACTTTGTCCTTTATATTTATTATGGGTAGTGTTAGTGTGCCAACTTTGACTGTTGGGCATGTTTACTAGTATAAATTTTATTTTTAATATATTTAAATATTTTTAAAAAATAAAAAATATACAAATATACTAACATTCACTTCCTTAATCAAGGAGTAAAAGAAAAAAAATAACAAAAAAAACTAAAAAAACAATCAAAATGAGAAGAGAAAATGAGGTGCATAGTACTATTATTGATTTATTATTTTGGTGAATGAAAGAGTAAAATAAAATTTTACTTATTATTTTTTTTAACATATTTAATTATTTTTAAAAAATTTAAAACTATATAAATATATTAATAATCACTTTTTTAATTAATAAGATTAAAAAAAATTAAATACATAAAATATCAAAATAAAAAGACCAAATGAAACGACATAATACAATTATTGATTTATTATATTGAAAGAGAAATAAAACCTTATCCAAGACAATGGGTTGAGGGCGATGAAACCACAGCAACCGACAAATGTGTCCTGTGAGTTGGAAAATTTGTAACCTGAGATGGAGAATGGAGATGCAGACTCTGACCAAACATTAAGGTGTTAGATGTATAGCATCATGTCTGCTTTATTATTTTCTAAAAAGGCATTCCCATTATTACTATTCTTTTGAATCTTTTCTACTTTTAACTTTTGACCATTTGGCAACAGATCGGATCCCCAAAAGTACTAATATCTGCATTATCAAAACCAATCCATGCCTTTATTACCGGGAATGATGCTCAATTCTCACTCTTTGGATTATTTTTAAGTAGTTTAATATATATTAGGTCTTCAATTTATATCTGAATATGAATTTACTTTACACTATTAGCATTAACCGTCTAAAAATTTATTGAGCTCAATAAAAAAAATTAAGGTCTAGATTATGACATATATCCCTCATGATTGACTCTCGACGAGAAGGTTATTACTGTAGTCATGCTCATATAGTCGAAATATTAAAATAATAATAATAATAATAATAAATATTATAATAACCGTTACTTTAAAATATATTAGTCAAACTTATATTTATATATTAAAAAAAAAGAAAACTTATTAAAATAGATCTATTTTACTTACTTCATCATTAAGTAAAATAAAAAAATTGAAAAATGCAACAGGAGCTCTGGGAGAAATGGTGAGTCTCTTTAGGGTAGATTTGGAGTAAAGACAAGAAGAGATTTTTTATATAATTTTTTTAAATTTTTACATAAAATATAATAAACAATTCAACTTTTTTAAATCTCAATTTAATTTTTTTAAAATTTAAAATAATAATAATATTTTAAATTTTTATCTAAAATTAAAAATTTTCACCTTACCCTATAAACCAAATCTACTCGGAATTGCATAGATTGTTGAAAGCCACAATATTATTACCATTCTAAGGAAATGGCAAGAAATCTTAATCCATATACCGAGAGGGATAAGGATCCATTAATTGGAGAATTCCGACAAGACGTTGAAATCCGCGTTGAATATAATGATGCCAACATGGGATATAATTGGAAACCCCATGCCGAGGATTTCTACCCTCTACCGAAATCTTTTTTAATTTTTTTACATTAAGTAAATATTTTTAAATGAATATATGATTTTTATTATTTAAAAATAAATTTAAATAGTTTAAAAAAAGGGTGAAAGAAAAAAAAAAAAAAAATTTTAAGTGATCGGTAGAAAATGTGGACGTAGCAACGTCCAGTCAGATTCTCAGATAATGATTAATGTTGTTGAAATATCCAATATAATGATGATTTATATCAGTAAAGCTGTACCTCAACTTTCTTTTATTGATCTGACACGTATTGAAAAATTAGTCCAAGTGAACAATTGGACTCATTCAATGTCAATCTACTAGCTATGAAAGCAACACCTATATACTTCATGCCTGCATAGGTCTTAAATAAAAAATAACAACAAAATAAAAAAGTTTATAAAGAGACACAATTCAAATTATAAAATATTTTTTTATTATATTACATTATTTTTATAAATTTATTTGTATATAATTTTTACAGAAAGTTGTTGTGATTACTATACGTTGATGAATGAGTTTTAAGAATAATTTGGTATTTTTTATTGTTTTAATTTTTCTTTATTTATAATTTATTTAAAAAAAAGAATTATTTCAATCTAATGCTTATTGAAAATAAAAATATGTGAATTACGAAGGAAAATAGAATATTTTCCTCTCAACTTAATTGGATAACAAAAAGGAAAGAAAAAGAAAGCAAAATGCTTCCTTCTCAAGAATCACGAACCACTATCTGCAACTTATTCTCAGTACCATGACATGATGATGCCGCCACCGCCGAAGTTGGTGGTGGCACCGGCGGTGATCTTTCTCGTCGGGATTTGAACACGCAAATCAGAGTGGAGGCCACTAACAAAGCGACACCTGTTATGCCGCAAGCTACGCTAGCCACCAGCAGCACCTCCCTCACGTGATCTTTCCCACCGGCAGACTGGCCTCCCCACCACGACGTGTCGTTGTTAGTGGAGTTGGAGTTCATGGCCTTTGGCATCGCCACGTTGGTGGAGGTCGACGTCGGAGAAGAAGATCCGCCGAAGAACGACCTCATCTCAGGCGCCGAATCGTGTCCCGCCACCGCCGCAGAGCTCTGGTAGTCGAGTCCGTGGTACGACGGCCGCAATTCGTGGGAATCCAATTCTCCGATGAGCGCAATCAAGACCAACGGCGTGTAGATGGCGATCGCCTTCCGTATTCCTCTCAATGACACCATTTTCATTTTTCACCGCCTCACTCTCTCTCTCTCTCTCTCTCTGAATTCTGTGCTCTGTTACTGAGAGTAGAAAAACAGAGTAGCTTATATAGAAGATAATAAACGATGTCGTTTCAGGTGTTGGGAGGTGCGCGAATGTCCGTTTTGTCCGAATACGGAAACGGCGTCACTCTGTCGAGGGCTCAGCTCTAGAAAAAGGTGAATTGCTCGACATTTTGTTCTGTGTCATTTAGCGGTGAAAGAAAAACAAAAAAGTAGAATCATACTCACACACCACAACAAAGAAAGCAAGCTCAATTCACATTTTTTCTGTTCGTGGGGTCACCTTCACAACTTTGTTGCAAATAGAACTTTGGATACACGTGTTACCTAATTGTAGATAGATAAAACTTGGATGAAAAATAATTCAAAGTAGAAAAAAAAACATTTTATAAATTTTTATATAAATTCTAAGATTTAGTGAAGGAAGAAGAAATAAAATATAAAATAAGTCGCAATGCATGAATAAATGTAATGAAACTCTTTTTATAAGTTTATATCTCTTCTACTCAAATATCTCAATCAATTAAGATTATTTTTACTAACAAATTACAAAGAATATATCGTAAATATCTATGAATAGATCTCACACCTAAGTTTCATAACTTTGGATTCGTTATTCCGATCATAGTCTAAGAAATATTTTAGCCACAAATAGATTACACAAAAGTAAACCTATAAATTGATGTGACTTGATACAGTACATCAGATTATAAAATTACTTTTATTATAAAGTATATTTAAAGGATCAAGTGAACCCAAATCAGTTCGTGAGTTTATTTTTATATACTTTCTTTGTGTATATAGAACTTCTCATTGAATAATAATACCCTTATAACATATTTTACAAAGAATGTATTTTTGTAAAATGATCTTATTTTTATAAAATATTTTAGAAAAGTTTCTCTTATTTTAAAATATAATTATGAACTATTATCAAGAGTGACGTGTGTTTATCGTTCTTATTCAAGGGTGTGTATCATTTTTCCTCAAGGATTTGTGTAGAATGTTCTGTAGTAGTTAGGGGTGGGCTTTGACTTCGATGGAGTCGAAATGCTCAACTTCAACCTCTGACTCCAATCGGAGTTCTTGGACTCGGAGTCGGAGTCGGAGTCGGGAAGTCAGAAGTGATTGCCAAAATACCTACAAAAAAGAAGAAAAAGTCAATCCAAATGGCAAATGCAAATCTCTTATTGCCAAAATCTGTTAGAGACCCAGTGGCGACAAAAGCCCTAGAGACATGAGGAATAAGACAGAGGTGAAGTGGAGAAGTGGAGATCAGATCCTACAAAGTAAAGTGAAGATGATGTCTCGAATTGGAACCTAACAAAATCACCCATAGAAGCAAAAACCAAACCAATGAAATTGCAAAAATATGCACATCAAGAAATTATATGCACAAATCAAGCTACAAATAACTTGTAATGGGTCTGCTATTCTCTCACAAGATTAATAAAAAGAAAACAAGCAAGATACACAAGAAAAGAATAAAGAAATCAAGTTGTTATCCCAGCTTCACAGCGTCCATCTTCTGCCACTGTTCAGATATTACAAATACCAAGATGTGAAGATGAGATGATTCTCTTTTATGATTTCATGGCGAGTGGGGCTCTCCGCGAGCATCTCCACAAAAGAAAAGCCCCACATCTTCTATGGAAGCGGCACCTCCAAATTTGCATTGGTGTCGCCTGTGGGCTAGAGTATCTTCACTGTGGTGCGAAAAACACGATCATACACGTGATGTAAAGTCAACAAACATCCTGTTAGATGATGGAATGACTTTACTCATGGAGATCCTGGAGCTTGGAGGGGGAAGAGAGAAGAGAGGAAATGAGTAGGTTAGGGTTTTGTTATGTGAAAGAGATGAATATATACCCTATTAAAAAGGGCATCGTTTTAGGTTTTCTTAAAAAAAAAATTGCAAAACATGAAATGGGGTCTAAGGGACTCGAACACAGGTTCACTGAGAACCAAAACCATGTTTCAACCATTAGGCCACTTGGTTATATGATGTTTATCTTACAATATATAATATATAAGGTATAAATAGTCGGAGTTCGGAGCCCACATAGGCTTCGACGCCTACTCCAATTTCTGAAAACTCCGATTCCATTGGAGTCAGAGCCTTGTCAAAGTTCGGACAGAATCGAAGTATCGAAAATTTTGCCACCCCTAGCAGTAGTAGTCCAATGTGAGAGTATGAAAAGTGGCTTTTGTGTGCATGTCATCCTTACGACGATTTATACAATTTTAGAGTCCCGTTTGGATGTTGAGATCAACCTATTTTATTTTATCTCATCTTATTTTATCTTAATATTTGAACACCACTCAAATATAAATATTTTTCGATTTCAAATTTTTAACTTAAAATTTTTTCATCTAATCATTATTATTTTTCCAAACTTACGAACACAATACAAAAAAATTTAACATTTTCAAATCTTAAAACAAAAAATTTATTAAAAAGTTACATTCTAATGAGAAAAGTGCTACATACATAAAGAGAGTACACAAAAATAAATCTATAAGCTGATATGATTTCTTTAGATCTACTTTATAATAAAAGTAATTTTACAATCTAACATACTGCATCAAATCACATTAATTTATGAGTTTATTTTTATGTAATCCCTTTGTGACTAAAATGTTTCTATTATTCAATTTTAAGGTTGTGTTTGGTTGTTGAACCAAACTCAACTTATTTCAAATCATTTCAAACCAATTATTGATGGGACCTATTATTTTTTTAATTTTTATATAAAAAAGTTAAACTCATCTCAACCTACTTTATACATTTTAACTTATAAAGTTAAATTCATTTTAATCTAAAAAGGTCAAATTCATCTTAGTACATGTTTGAGATTGCAGTAGAAAATATATCTAATACCTTTAGGGCTTATAACTTATAGTTTAAATAATAAGTTCTACTATTAAAAAATTATTTATTGTTTGGTAACAATATGTTTAAAGAACTTTCAAACATGTCATTTGTTTAAAAATAAATTTAAAAAGTGCTTTCTTAGATAGAACTGACGATTATTTGATTTTTTTAAAGATTATAACCATATTCTTTAAAATTTGATAATTATAATTATCTGAAAGTTGTATGGATATTTTCGCATATTGACAGTTTTTTTTAAAGTTGAATCACGTTCCACATTATTCAAAAAAATACGTTTGAAGAAAAGCATCAAAATGATACTTTTTAATAAATGTACTTTTTAACTTATTTGAAATTAAAAAATATTTTAATATATAACACCTAAAGAACTTAATTTAAGCACTCAAGACTCTTTACGTAATTCCAAACAAATTCTTAATAAAATTTATAAAATATTATCATTCGCAATCCAACTCTCAACATCCGATCGTAGCTAAGACAAACCAGGATGTCTTCTCCAGGGCTATAAGAATCTCTCTCTCTAGCTTCGTGGTTAAGGCTCCTTTAAGCCTTTAGGTAGGTCGGAACTAATTAGCAGGCCCAGAATTTAAAGGGTGGACCAAATAATTAGACGTTGTAATTCTGACCAAGCCCCTAAAGGCAAGTCTGCATGTGAAGATCGCGAGTCATGTCCCATATAGAGAGAGAGAGAGAGAGCTTTAGAAGTACAAGGTCGGTTGATTCTGGACCAAACATTGAAGATAGAGTTTTATAAGATTGATTTCAAGCAGTCCCCCCCAACCCCATAAATAGTCTGGCTTCCGATCTCCCTCCCCATTTCAAAACCCTGGCAAGCTTCAGAGGAAGGAACATACAGCAGAAAGTGGTGGAGCTAGATATCAGTTGGATGCATGTGCTTACCTTCCCATGCAAGCATTTTTGTACCTCAACTTCCCCAACTGCAAGTCTAAATAGTTCGCTGGAGTTATGTTCAGAGCCTTTAAACAACCAAAATGAGCAGGTTAGTCTAGTACTTTTTAAATTGTCTTGGTCCAAGCGATTTCCGACATTCTGGTAATAAACTACAAATAAGTACTAAGTCCTTACTACTCCTTATCTTTAGTCACTACCAGTAAAATCTTCCCCCTTTTTTTTTTTCTGTTGAAATGGGCAAATCTTTATTAAATCCATGAATGATGAGGAAAGAAAACATGAGTACTCCTTTGGGCAAAGGAGAGGGAGAGAGACAGAGAGAGAGAGTAGAAATGGACATTCTGACCATGGCCAAGGACAGTACTCCTTTGCCCAAGAACAGTAGGGATTATTTTTAGGAGAAAATTCTACTCTTCGCCTTTTTTTATTTTTATTTTTTTAACAGACTTGCAACCTAAAGATGATGAGTAGAATACTCTCGAACTCCCGGACAAAGTCTTATTTAGCTAGAGCCATCGACAGTCAATGAGAAATGAACCCTCTAGAGTTAATTACACTAAAGTGCAGTTTTGATAAAAAATTAAAATAAAATGAGTTGGGATGAAAATAATATATTATTAAAATATTATTTTTTAATATTATTATTATTTTAAGATTTGAAAAAGTTAAATTATTTATTATATTTTATAAAAAAATTTAAAATAATTATAAAATAATATGAAATAAAATGAGGTGGAATGTTTCCAACGGGAACCTAAGTAACTGTAACTACCAATGTAGCACTTATTCAAATAACAAAAGGAATGGTATGATAAAGAAAAGCACCATTAATGTTCAATGTTCATAAAACATGAAAAAATAAAACTTCTTCGTCTTTCTTTGGGTATGCAATTCTTCACTCCTGCTCCTGCACCTACCCTTTTTCAAAGCCATTTCATATATGTGATTTGCATGGATGCTTCGACGACGGACCTGTCTGCTTAATTCTTGTTTAACATAGGTTGGCACTGATACTAACTTGTGAATGGATTGTGGACACAGTATGCAGAGTTCTCAGCACTCTGTTCCTTAATCTCACAGAGAAACGGAGAGACAAAGAGGCTCGCTGACACAAGATGGCTAATTACTCGGAGGGACACATTTGCCAATGCCTACGACGGCTGGCGACCGTGCGGCGTAATGCAGTGGTAACGATCAGCGGGGACCGACGAAAGACAGGTGAGCAATTTGTGGAGGACGTTTTGTGTCTGGCTTTTGGGCTGCTGGAACTTGGCATCGGCGCCGGTGACGTTGTCGCCATCTCTGCTTTAAACAGGTTTTCACTATATATAAAAAAAGTTATACTACTAACGCTTACAATTTTAAAGCGAGCAATTTCTGTATATTTCTTTTAAAAATAAATTTTTTTTATGTTAGCTCTCAAACTTGCCATTTTTTCGGAAAAAAATGCGAAATTTACGCATCCGATTTTAAATAATTTCCCATTTTATATATTTGTCTACCGTCTCTTGCTTTCGGTCCGGGAATTCAGACAATTATGAAATTTTCATGAATTTCGTGTTTTTTTTTTCATAATGTTTAGATAGTACTTGAAATAACAGAATCTTCTCGTTATAGGATAAATTATGAGATATTTTGATCATTGTATTTTTAAGAATCCTATTCCTTATATGAATGCCCTGAAACTAAAATTTGGGGACGTTTTGTTTAAATCCTACCTTTTCTTATTGTTCTTTTGATTTTAGTTAATTGGATTGTCATAGAGACAAAATTACAACAGAATCAATCAATGGTGATGAATTTGTCTGTTTCAGTGATTTGTACTTGGAGTGGTTACTTGCCATTGCGTTTGTTGGAGGAATAGCTGCTCCTCTGAATTACCGATGGGTGAGCACCATTTCGTCGATATTGTTTGTTTATTTATTATGTTTATTTCTATCTTTTCTCTTTACTATTTTAATTAAACTAAAAAATGACTAAATTGTGGTTTGGTTTGAGATCCCAAATAAGGGTGCTATCCGCCCTAGACGGTAGCCACCCATCCCACACCTCGTCCCCGCTTAGATGAGGGTGATTAAATTGACCCCCGCACCTAATTCTTGCTTGGGTAAAAAAGAAAGCGAGGACCGGGTGCAGGGTTGATTTGAGGAGCGTGAGTCCCACATGCTAACTTAAATAGGGATCTACGGGTGTTTTTTGGTAGATTGGAGGGAGGAGATCCTAATGTAGTAGAGCTGTAGAGGTGTGGAATGTTGATCTGTTGGCGGGGAAAGATTTTCTACCACGACCGAAAATGATGTTGGACATAAAAATAGGCATGGTGATGAAAGGTAAGGAAAGAAGGAAAGAGAGATAGAAGACTAGTGAAGAGGAGGAGAAAAAGAGAGGGGGAAGGAGGGAGAAGCTAGCTCCTTGCCCTTCTCCCTTCAAGTTGTGCACATTCTTGGGGGTTGTGTATATAGAGCTACATGGAGAACTGAGGAGAGAAAACAAAGCCAGTACATCTAAAAGATTATTTTAAAGTCAAAAGTGGTTTGTTTCCCCTACGGTTGCTACCCGCCCTCCCTGCACCCGCCATGCAGGGTGGAAGTGACCACCCCGCCCCTGACCTTGTCTTAAGCTGCTGTCTATCTGCCCCCACTGAACGGACTGCCAAATTTTTCAATCCAACACTCAGCAAACCCAAATATATAAATCCACACAAATCCAATGCCAAATCTTCGGATACACTTTGCACCCTTAAACTACCGTATGTCTTACATTGCAAACATCAAACTATTAAATATTACAGTCTCAAACTACCAAAAACTGACATATAGCATTATCATTTAATTCTAACCGTAGGCGATGATTGGCTTTTAAGGGAGAGTGCAAAGTGTCATTTGTTTTGTGATTTGAGAATGTAATATGTTGGTTTTGGTAGTTTAGGATGCACATCACAAAACTGACGAATAATTTGAAGATGTAAAGTATATTTATAGATATATATAGGTTGAGTAATTATTAGGTAAGAGTACGAACACTTAATAATCATACTATCATAGGATTTCCTGTCATATAAAATTTTTATATTGATGATTAAATAAAAGTTTTAATTATATGGCATGTCTGTGCAAGACATACAACATCATCTGTACTGTTGGATTACCTAAGAATTTCGGCATAAATATGTGTGCTTATGTATATTTCAACTAGCAGAGCTTCGATGAAGCAAGATCGGCAATGCTGCTTGTGCGGCCAGTTATACTGGTTACTGATGAGAGCTGTCAGAGCTGGTACTCAAACTTCCAAAATAATGACATAACTTCCCTGAGGTGGCATGTTTCTTTCACTTCTCCCTCCTCGGATTGCATGAAGACATGGAATGGTATATGTTTTTTTTGTGTTTTTGTTTCTGTTGGACATGGTCTGGCCTTTGCAACTTCAATTTCACCCACTATTCTTACAATGTTTCAGTTCCCTCTTTCTAATGTCCCCCCAGTATTAACTACTGAAATTCTCAAGAAGCATTCTGTAACGTCTCTACCATTGAACTACCGCTGGGCAAGTGAGGGTGCAGTTGTGATTTGCTTCACTTCAGGTATGCATTCAATTTATCATCATCATCTATTTATTTATTTATTTATATATAATTTCTCTGTGGATTTCCATGTTAGTAGAAAAATTTATGAAGGAAGACTTTTCCAGGAAAGTCTCTAAGACAGCAGTATATGAGAGTTGGTCAGGAATTGCAGCTTCCTATTTTGCATGGTTTGCTTTTCGCGAAGAAAAAATTTATTTCTAAGCATGTTTATAGGCACATCCAATGCAGTACTGATGTGGAAGCGTTCTATCAGCAAACATAAAAAAGTATTGGTGCTCTTAACTTTTTTAAACTATAATGGATCCCATAGCAAGTGTCTAGTTTAAGCAGTATGTATCTTTCGAGAATTACTTTCAGAAGAGTCATTTGTAGATGATTTTCTTGACTAATTTGGCCTACCCTTATTGTTTTGGAATTGGGAACAAGTGACAAAAGCTGTACTTAAAGTTGGTATCTGATGAGTTATTAGTCGAACAAATAAAGAAATCTGCACAACGTCATGAATTGTGAATCACTAGAACCTTAGATACACCACTTACAAGTTGGTGTGTAAATACACTACTTACTTTGAGACCCAAAAAAGTTAGAAAATTTTAAAACATATTACTTTTTTGTGTTAGCTGATTTAGTAGGCTTCAATGCCTGTGGTGGGGCTTGTAGATAGATTATTTCTTGTCAAAATAGTTTTGAGCTGATAGTAGCCGCTAGCCACCACCAGTTTGGAAGTTTTAGAGATTGGAAGGACTACATCAGTTATTGAATGTTTATGGTAGTACGGTCTGGAAGAAAAAAAACTTGAATGGAATGTATACACTTCCTGCTCTACATAAATTCCACGCTGAGGCTATTTTACTTCAGAATCACCTCAACGCAATACCTAGTGAAGTTTTCTGAAAATATGCATTCTGTATAATCTTCAATGTGAATAAAAGTGGGAGGTTATGGATTTTAGTAGTTTGTATTTGATGGTTCTGTAATGTACAGGAACCTGTGGGAGGCCAAAGGGAGTCACCTTAACCCATGCTGCCTTGATCGTACAATCCTTGGCAAAACTCGCCATTGTTGGTTATGATGAGGATGATGTACGGTTTTCCTCAGGATCATGTGCACGTATTCGTTTTGTATTAATCAAAGATGATTAGTTTTGGGCTGTTGCAGCAATGAGTTTAATACAATTTCTAGATTATAAGGGAAAAAAAATACAAAATCTAGCAGGGTCAACCATTTTTACATCTAAATTGATTTGTATGTCTTATTCATCTCATACAGAATGACTTTCAAATTGTTGTTGTTTGGGGATTTGCAGGTTTATTTGCACACAGTGCCACTGTGCCACATTGGTGGTCTCTCATCAGCCATGGCCATGCTAATGGTTGGAGGTTGCCATGTCATAATACCTAAGTTTGAGCCTAAATCAGCCTTCGCAGCCATAGAGCAATACGGAGTAACTTCTCTAATCACCGTCCCTGCAATGATGGCTGATTTTCTTTCTTTAATTAGGTAAATGACACTCTACAATATAATTTAGGGACATTTCTGGGACCAAGTTCTCCGCACGGGTTTTTTATTATATGTTACATGTTAGTCTCCAATTTCAATTAGTTCAATACTACATTGGTTTATGAGTATATGATTTTAGCAAGAAAATTTTTTATGCGACCTGTATACAAATAGCATCATGTGTTAGCTTTGATTAGCAAATTATTTTGAAAATTTTCAAATTTATGAGCCAAAAGTTGTATTTGAGTTATTCACATTCAATATGTAGCAAAATTTGTTTTTTTTTGTTTTTTTTTCTCTTTAGGTCAAAGTATCTTGGTACCCAACTTGGTACATGAGGATATAAACGTGCTTCTTTGGTCAATATTTCATAAGGAACATTTGGTCATTGTCGATCACAATAGAGTCAAGACTTTAAATGTGTCCCAAACAAATTTGATAAACAGAATGTGTAGTATGAAGTAGCGGAAGGAGTATGTCAGGACATGTTAAAGAATGCTTGAGATCATTTGGTATGACATATGGAGCCAAGTCTAGATGCTTAGAGTTGAAGATTTCTCTCATGGAAGACAGATGGTCATGGAGTTGTAGTTGCTTGGAGGCCTGGAGGTGGTGATTTGTAGAGTATAACTGAATCAGGCAGATAAGCACAAGTGAAGTCTCAAACAAAATTATTTCCAAATATGCTATTAATACAAATGTTGCAGTTGCTTACATACAAAGTGCAGTCCAAACAGGTGATGTTTTTAAGACAAACTCGTGGTCTCACAAAAATCCTTGGATGTGTCATTGCAGACTCAGTTAGGAAAAACTTCCATACCAAAGATTTTGACTTCTCTAAGGACTCTAATTGCTTCTCAATCCATTTAAAGTGACTGTAGGTGCATAATTCAATGAGTTTGTAACCATATTATCTGTGCCATGAGTTTTTATTTTCATTTATTTTTTAGTTTTCTCCTAGAAGTTGGTTAAACCACACCATATATATTGCAACTAGGCACCAATGTTTCGGGAATATGAAGCTTCTATAGAAGAATTAGCTAGAGGTTTTGAAACTATTGTGGTAAGAGGAAAAAGCTGTGGCCATTGATCTTGTGACGATTACTTTTTAAATTATTATTCCTCAGAATATATTTAATGAAAAATATTCATCCCTCTAAATGTGAATTATTAGTCATTGGCAATCTTCAATATGTAATGTTTAGTCAATTTTGCTACTTAGATGACTTGATACAAACAATCTCCCAACTATTTGCACAACAATCAAGCCCCTTGTTTCGCTACTTTTCCTTCGTATCTCCTCCGATTTTTTTAATGGATAGTCCTGTCTCCTTCTAGATCATCTATATAATGTTCTCGTTCAAATTTTTGGTTCATTCAGAAAATTTTATACTTCTGCCATGTCATAATGTTTTCATGTTGTATGCTAGTTCTCTTAATCACGTTGGATGGATTTTACAGGTGGAAGGAAATTTGGAAAGGAAAGGATACTGTGAAGAAGATATTAAATGGAGGTGGAAGCCTGTCAATTGAGCTTATCAAGGATGCCACCTTATTCTTCCCAAGAGCTAAGCTTCTCACAGCTTATGGTTAGTATCTGTTATGCCCCTTTGTTCATTGATTATTTTGAAATGATAAATTCTACTGGAAAGTTATTTAGATCTTAGCATATGTTTGGAAGCAACTTCAAGTGAGTGTGGCTTCCAGTTGCCAACCTCAATTTCTGCATATACTTAAGGGAGAAAGAATGAAGAGATTTTAAAATGAAAACTTTTCCTTGATAAACAAATATTCTACTTCAACAACGATTTTATCTTCACTCTGCCCCATTTGGATACAAGAAGTGTTTCATCTCATCTCATCATTACAAATTTTTTAAATTTCCACACAAAATATAATAAACAATTCAACATTTTCAAATCTCAAAGAAATAATAATATTAAAAATAATATTCTAACAATATTTTATTTAACTTTCAACTTTCATCTCAACTTATCTCATCTCAGCTCACTATCCAAACCGCATTATTTTCTGTACTTAACTCTAGTACCCACAA
Organism: Pterocarya stenoptera; assembly: GCA_003123785.1. Classification (NCBI taxonomy): domain Eukaryota; kingdom Viridiplantae; phylum Streptophyta; class Magnoliopsida; order Fagales; family Juglandaceae; genus Pterocarya; species Pterocarya stenoptera. The sequence goes on from QEOT01005837.1 coordinate 375,056, forward strand.
TGACAGGCAGGGTACGCTAATACTTACTATCAGTTTATGATTAAGCTCAAAATGACCTTTGGGCAAGATGCATGGCACCTTCACTGCCCTAAGTATGGTTGGTGGATCAGATCAGGATTTGAGTCCACGTAGATGTATGCACAAATATCCAATAAAAAAATACTAAGCTTTAGCAGGTACAGTTGGTAATGGAAAAGCCTATTGTAAACATGTCCTTGGCTCGTAACCCATCCTCTTACCTAGCTGATGGAGCCATGTTCAAGTTAAGTTGCCATGTGCAGTAAGTTTCCCACACCAGATCAGCTTGGGCTTTTGAACATCTCTGCATGATGCTCTATGGATTAATGAAATTTCCATATGAGAATGTCACAATTAGCACTTCTATCCATGTTGATGAACTGGGTCAATTTCTTGTGAACAAGAGAATACAAATAAAAGTCAAATCATTAGTATTTTTTATTCTAACTGATGTGGTATGCTCCCACTTCGGTGGTGTATTTGGTATTTTAATAAGGGAGCTTGCAAATATATATATATATTTTTTTCATATAAAACCTAAAGCTAAACAAGGTCAATAATGTTTTATCAACTTGACTTCAACCTAGCTGAGCTAGATCTTGCCCAGCTGTCTGCCTATGTCAATTTCAAAGTGTCAGCATTTTGGTCAACTTGTCTTATCTAGATACCTTTATAACATAAGCTAGCTCTTAATTCCATGAATGTAAGATAACTATTGCAGTTGGTTATTGACTTTATGGACATTTCTGTGCTTTCTACCCCAAAACCCTTGTTTTTTGTTTTTGCAATATGTAATGTTGTTATTCAAAATTTTGAAGGAATGTCAGAGACATGCTCTTCGCTGACCTTCATGACCCTTCATGATCCAAGAATGGAAACATCCAGCCAGCACATTAAGACTATTGCTGATACGAAACATACATCCTGTCACCAAACACAAGGTGTTTGTGTTGGCAAGCCTGCACCCCATGTTGAATTAAAGATATGTACAGATGGCTCTTCTCACGTTGGAAGAATTTTAACCAGAGGTCCACACGTAATGCTTGGCTACTGGGGTCAAATTCCAGCAGTGGCATCTGATTCTACTAATGAAATCTGGCTTGACACTGGTGACATTGGGTCCATCGACAAGAATGGTAATTTATGGCTAACTGGACGTGCAAATGGTAAAATTAAGAGTGGAGGGGAGAACATTTACCCCGAAGAGGTATTAGTTAAATTAATGAGTTCTGGTACTTATAAGTCGGTGTACAAACAGACTACTTACTGTAGGACCCATTACAGTTATAAGAAATGCCAAAACAATAATACTAACTAATGTAGTAAGATTCTACACCGATGGTGTGTTTGGTGTGTTAATAAGTGGACTTTGAAATATATTTTCTCTAAACCTTACTCTACTGAAATGTTGAGTAATTTAAAAATAATAAAGCTAACATATTGCATTTCCCATTCCTATGGAATGGTGATCAGAGAAGCAGAAAATGGGTCATAAAATCCACTAGGGCTTATGTTTCTTTAAAATTTTCAAACTGTAATTGATATGTGGCCACTAAAAGTATAGGTGTTTGGTTTTGACTAGGTGGAGGCAATCCTGTTACAACATCCTGGGATAATTGGCATTGTCATTGTTGGGATTCCGGATGCTAGACTGACAGAGATGGCTATTGCTTGTCTTCGGTTGACAGAAAATTGGCTTTGGTCTGATACAAGCTTTATACACTCGGCAGAAAATGGAGGGCTAGTCTTATCTACTGAAATTCTTCTACGCTATTGTAGAGAAAAGAATATAACTGGGTATGTATCCAACAGAGGTATTGGTTTGTATATGCTGTGTTATTAACATGGATTTTTAATTTAGTGTTTCCTTTTGTTTTTCCAAAGGTTCAAGATACCCAAGATGTTCATTTTATGGGAGAAACCGTTTCCACTCACAACAACTGGGAAAATAAAAAGAGACCAAGTTCGAAGAGAAGTTAAGTCTCATCTGCAATCATTGCATAGCAATTTATGACCATTTGGCCTCATTTGATTGTTTAGAGCACCACATCCAGATGCTTAGGTGAGGATCTACCCATGTTTTTCTTGGCCAATAGATCATATATGTGGAAGAAGCAAGCCTTAGTCTGGGACAGCAAGTGTGGATGTTTTGAAGAGTTGTTTTGGTTATTGTACCAAAACAAAATATATTTTTAATCACATATTACTATATGATTACCATTCAAATTATATGATAATGCAATTTAATTTAAATGAGATATATATGCCTATAGAAATGGTAAACATGCAGATGAATATGATGAAAAACTCATTGGATAATGTTTTGGTCAAGATAATTAAACATGTATTGTACTAACACATACAAACTATTTTCAAACTGTTTGATTTACTGGATACTTATTGTTATAGAAAGATAAACTACATAAATAAAAGATGCATCATAAGTATTTAATGCTATCTCTGAATCGTAGAATTAATCTTTGGTTTTATCTTGAGTAATGATCAGATGTTGATGATCTTGAAAACGTTAAGAAGAGTATTTGCAGGTGCAGGTTGATGTTTATCTCTTGTATTATCTTAAGTGTGGATATCAGCTACATAGGCTGGAGTGTGGTCTTTACTAGCACCCCCAGCAAGCCGAGGGAAGGGGGAATTGCATACCATAAGCTTGGATTTCAATTAAAAAAAATAATGGAGCAAACCCTATTGTGAACATGTCTGCAACTTGGTCCCTAGTAAATTTCACAAGAAAATTACAGGTGACAGTCTTCTCTACGACAAAGCTCCACTTCAGTATGTTTCTAAGAGTGGACAAATGGAATATAGGCTCTTGCAAGAGCACTGAAATTGGCGCCCAAAATAAAATGATTAGAGTGAGACACAGATGACAGATCCTTGGACAGTATTGCCAACTTGTAGAGCTCAATTAGTGACAATGGCAGAAGTGACATGATAATGATACTACTGCCTGTTTCTTAGCATTCCAAGATATAAGAGAATTGCTGAACGTAGGGGGACTGTCTGCCATTTGGGGTGCTACCCCAGTTAAGAGTCACAAAAGGCTGTGACTTGAAGATTACTCAATGTATGTAGGAGACCATAGCTTACAGAACCTTTCAAGCATCGCTTGACTCATTTTGCTGAAGGCCAATGTAAGGAAGTGGGTTAGTTATGCATGTGCTGGCAAGCTGATTGATAGGATAAGGCTGTCTCAAATCTTCTACATGTTCTGTATGGAAGAACACCAACAACACCGCTGAAATCAGTTGAATCAGCGAGTCAGTCACCATCAGATTTAGAAAACTTGAACCTAGAAGAAAATGAAGACTTGCAAATTTTATCAACCAACATTTAAGTATTATGAAGATCTATGAAGCGTTCAGGTTATGCCAACAAAGAAATTGAGAGGGCCTGTATCTTTAATGAGATACTCCAACTATAGTTAAGATAGATTATATAACTAAGGAATGTGTGCTTGTAATGATTTTGCAGAGAAGAAGAGTGGCGATTGAACCAAGCGCCTTAGAGCTTGTTTTGAACCATATATTGCCATGTTCAATTGGCAGACATAATCTGGATGTTTCAGTATCTCAAGATGCCTAAGGTTGTTTTATGGACAACACTTCCATCAATGAACCATGTAAAAAGGCATTGGATACATCCAATTGCCTGAGCCATGAGAAGAACGTATACAACCAAAACTTAGGACTCTGGTCTATTTGACAATTTTGATCAAACCGCCTTGCACTAATCTTGCCTTGAAATGATCCACCAAGCCATCTGGTTTCTATTTTACCCAAGATACTTGTCTGTTTTTTATTGCATTATTGAGAGAGGAACTGTGGTGTTAGAGGGGTCGGATTTAGAAAGAGTTTTCTTACAACTAATTACAAGATATTTTGTGTCAATGGCCTGTAGGTCGACTGACATCTATCCATCTATCTTGATCCTTAAAGGACCATGGGATTTCAAACTGGTGGGGTTTAAAAAAATAAAAAAAGACAGCATCCCGTAATTTATTAATGAATCATCATTTATGACGGTGGAATACCGTGATTACAACTTAGGACTCCTTGACAGTAACATTAAAAACCAAAACCCACAAGTCGTAAAACCTTATCTCCAATGCCCTCAAAATGGTAATTAGTGAATGGCTTTGGATTGAGTGACTATGGGGAGAGATACAAACCACAATAGGTATGTTGTAATTGTTAGGTATAGCATATTGAATGGTAGTGGTAGAGGAGTCAAGTACACAGCAATATCAGGAGTAGGAGATATGGTAAAATCGGGTTATTTGGTATTGTAGGAAGCAAATTAATTGAGGAGTTTTTGAAGATGTTTTATACTGCAACCTCAAATTTTCTGACTTGTGTATATCATAATTTATATATTTTTTAAATTTTTCCAAGACATATCTCAACTTAAAAAATAGTTGATTAGGTTGATAAATGGTCATAATCATTATTTGATGAGTATGACAGTAAGCATGAGGAGGAAGTACAAGCTCATAGGTGGTCTGACAATTGGTCCAAATATATATATATATATAGAAAATAACTTGTGCAAAAACAGAGCAGGCAAGGTATCATAGAAATCAATAAAAATTTGAACCACATGTGCATGTATGTATGCATAATAGGTCAATAAAAATTCAGAACCACATACATACATAGAGCCAATAAATACTGTATGCATAACAGGTTCAAATATATGCATATATAAGAAAGGTCTGAACCACATCACATCAAATGCATCATTTCATAATTACTAATATGTATCACAAAAATAATTATATTTACAAACCATTGTCCTCCACAACTGGTTTGAGTAGAATAACTCGATCTAATTTAAAACCTTTATTTACAAATTAAGTCTTATCATGTGACTGTAAATAAGGTCTTATATCACTACAGGATATTATACAGTTAAAGCTAGCTTACACCCACAATAATAAAGGTAAAAACATGGTCAGCATAATCGAATATTTATTTTGACATGAAATAAGTATGTTTCATCTATTCATCTCTTTGCATTAATTTAGCCAAAAAAAAAAGAAACAAAATATTATGATAGCAATCAATATTTTTATTAGGATATGCAAAAATAAGTGACAAAACATTTTCATTCAAAAATTAAAAAAGTAAATTTGTAATGTTAGTAGGGCTTGTATGATAAAATTCGATTGATGCCTGGAGGTTCCAATCTTCTTCGATGGGAACAAGAACTAAAGTGATGCATGCAGAAACATAAAGATAAAACACTAGTGATCATGACTGTTATATAAACAACTATTATTCTTGTGGGGGCTGGACAAGTGGCAAGTGCTGTCAAAGATTCATAAATAAAAATCTTGGTGTAATTAATAGAGCAATCCCACAAGAATTAATTAAAATCTCCCCTTGTATAGTACATGAGTTGAAATTGTATCATGCTTGGCCCACAACCTTTGACTGAAAACTCTTTAGTTGCTTAATTTATTTTGAGTAAAGTTCTTTAAAAAGAAAAAATGATTCCCATCATAAGTTCCCATGATGAAATTGTTGGCGTGAGTCATGTAATTAGCCTTCTATAGAAACCTTAGATGTAGGAATCCCTTCAATTAAAGCTGTAGATACTGTATAGAGAAAGAATAGCTTTCTAAAATAGTTTTCTTGTATCTATATATCTTCTACTCTGTTCTATGAAAAGGAATAAATGAAAATTACAGTTTAACATAGTATCAGAGCATGATCTTGGGTTTCCTATTTCTTGAACAAGCAGGGGTCCAAACTGCTTGGCATCCATGGCTGACTCCATTTCCACCGAAACCATCCTTGACAATTTGACATCGAAAATGATGGAGGTCTTGATAAGGGCCCAAACCTCTTATTTAACCATCACTGATTCCCCGACAGTTCCGATAACTATCAAGTTGGATGGTTCCAACTATGCTTTTATGGTCCCAGGTTGTTGAGATGTACATCTTAGGAAAAGACAAACTAGGATATATCAATGGAGACTACTCTCCACCACCAGAAACTGACCCATCATTTCGTAAATGGCGAACTGAGATTGCCATGGTGAAAGGATGGTTGATAAACTCAATGGACTACTCCTTGGTTGTGAACTTTATTCGCTACCCAACGGCTAAGCAGGCATGGGACTCTGCTGCCACAATGTTCGGAGTGATGTTCTCCAACCGAAGCCTTTCCCCACAGTTGAGCAGGCATATGCTCAGGTTCGAAGGGAGGATATTCGCCACTCTCTGATGGCATCGGGAGCAGAGGCAGTGGCTAGTGGTGCTATTATGGCCACCAAAGGTGTGAAATCTGCCCAATCACAAACCTTGGTGAAGTCTGGGTCATCCTCACGATCCAAGGGTCACTGCATACCTTGGTATGTAGGGAGGTATGGGTAGAGAGGATTTGTAGGGGAGTTTTAAAGTGGAGAATTTTAGATGGCATACGGTTGATAAGTACACGGCAGTAGCTACCGCATCCCCCCAATGGCGACTTGGCACCTTTGCTCCAATGAGTAATGCCTGAGCAGTTTCAAGAATGTACCTATTTTTCCTCTCGGCTACACTGTTTTGTTGTGGTATCTGAGAGCATGAGGTCTCATGGAGGAGACCATGTTGCTGGAATAGGCCAGAAATCTTTGGTTAATGAATTCACCACCATTATCGGAATGGAGAATTTTTATCTTGGAGGAGAATTGGGTCTGAATCATGGCATGAAATGCTTGAAACACGGTGAAAACTTCATCTTTAGTTTTCAACTGGTAGAGCCATGTCATTCGAGTGCAATCATTAACAAAAATTACAAACCAATGCAAACCAGAGGAAGTAGTTATCAGGGATGGTCCCCACACATTAGAGTGTATCAAGTCTGTCTACTCAAAGTTTGTCTAGGCCTCTTAAGACTTTCACTCAAGCACTATCCTGCTGCCATATTCCCAGCAGCGTTGAGAAGGCTTTGTCCGATCCAAAGTGGGCACAAGCAATACAAGAAGAATTGGAAGCCTAACAGAGGATAACACATGGAAGTTAGTCTCATTACCAGAAGGAAATAAGACAGTAGGATGCAAATGGGTGTTTTCTATAAAATACAAGGCTGATGGATCCATTGATCGAGACAAGGCAGGGCTCGTTGTGAAGGATTTTACTCAAATGTATGGCGTCGACTATTTGGAAACCTTCTCTCCAGTAGCCAAACTGAATACGGTTAGAGTCTTGTTGTCTCTTGTAGCCAACTTGGACTGCCCACTACATCAACTTGATGTGAAGAACACCTTTCTTCACGGCGACCTTTACAAAGAAGTATACATGGACATCCCGCCGGGATATACAGGATCTTTCGAGACCAAAATTGTGTGTAAATTGGAAAGGGCATTGTATAGGCTAAAACAGTCACCTCGGGCAAGGTTTGGCCGATTCAGTTTAGCAATGAGGAAGTATGGTTATCGCCAAAGTAATTCTGATCATACTCTCTTCTTGAAATGACAACAAGGCAAAGTGACAGCTTTGATCGTCTATGTGGATGATATGATAATTACAGGGGATGATGCCGAAGAGATCTCTAGGCTACAAGGGCAATTGTCTAATGAGTTTGAAATGAAGAACTTGGGAGGGCTCAAGTATTTTCTAGGAATAGAGGTGGCAAGGTGAAAAAGGGGCATACTTCTTTCTCAACGGAAGTATGTACTAGATTTATTGACGGAGGTGGGATTACTGGAGTGCAAACCAGTGGATACCCCGATTGTGCAGAACCATAGGCTTGGGGAATACTCGGACTAGGTACTGGCTGATAAAGTGAGGTATCAAAGACTAGTGGGGAAGCTCATCTATCTATCTCACACTCGCCCAGACATCGCTTACGCCGTGAGTGTAGTAAGCCAATTTATGCATTGTCCTAGTGAAGACCATATGGGTGCAGTAATTCGAATCCTCCGTTATCTGAAGTCATCACCAGGAAAAGGATTAATGTTCTCCAAGAATGACCATCTGAATATTGAAGGGTACACCATTTGTGAACTGGGCAAGGAACATCTTGGATAGAAAGTCTACCTCAGGCTACTTTACATTTGTGGGAGGCAACTTAGTGACATGGAGGAGCAAACAACAGAAGGTGATGGCATTGTCCAATGTTGAAGCTCAATTTCGAGGCATGGCCAAAGGATTGCGCGAGCTTCTGTGGATTAGAAGTTTGCTAACTGAAGTTGGTTTTCCTCCTGGTTCGGCAATAAATTTATTATGTGATAATAAGGCTGCCATTAACATATCCCACAATCCAATCCAACATGATTGCACCAAGCATGTGGAAGTGGATCAACATTTCATCAAACAAAACCTGGAAGAGAAGATAATTCAGTTTCCTTTCATTAAATCTGAAGATCAACTAGCTGACATACTTACCAAAGCAATTTCCAGTAGAAGCTTCCATGATTCACTTGACAAGTTAGGCATTAGAGATATCTACGCACCAACTTGAGGGTGAGTGTTGGCGTGAGTCATGTAATTAGCCTTCTATAGAAACCTTAGATGTAGGAATCCCTTCAATCAAGGGTCAACTTAATTACAGCTTTAGATACTGTATAGAGAAAGAATAGCTTCCTAAAATAGTTTACTTGTATCTATATATCTTGTACTCTGTTCTATGAAAGGAATATATGAAAATTACGGTTTAACATAAATGACCATTCTATTCATCATTCATTGACTTGCATTTGATTTTTAATGCAATCCCTCTCATGCCCAATTCAAGCCATCTTGATCTGAACAATACTTTGTCAATTTCTTTTTCTTTTCTGAGAAGAAACAATTTAATTCATAAGTATAACATCAACACTTACAATAATAAAACCATTTAATTACACATCAGCATCTAGTAAGACTTAGACTGAATAAAATCTGTAATAATAGCTTCAATCACAGACAAAAAAATTCTTTCCAATAATAATCTAGAGAAACCCAAATTCAACATCATTTGTAAACCCCTCAAATCAACCAAAACCTCAATATCATCCACATCAAACAGCCCAAATTCTTTTTGACACAAAGCAAATAAAACGCCCCTTTATCATTCCTTAAAATAGCCCCCAAACCCCCATAATTAGAAGAATTGAACAAAGCACCATCAAAATTAAGCTTAACTGTACCTTACACTGAAGGTTTTTAAGAAAGGATAATATCCTTACGTACAATCAACTGATGCAATTTAATAGTAGTGTACCCCTCAACAAATGCCAAACAATTATCAACCACTTCATACAACATACAATTAGAATTCTGGAATAACTTCATATTCCTATATTTTCAAACATCCTAATAGACGGTAATAAAACATGAAATTGAAGTTAAGTCAGATTGTATCAAAATCCTAACCAAATCATAATAATTATCCACAGTTTCCATAAAAGGTAACACAAAAGGACATTGTACAACCAACAATCACTTCTGGGCAACCCTGAAAAATATGACAACAATATCCCGCTCCCACTGAGTAAAGAGAACAAACCGCATTAAAAAAAATAGAAACAACTCCCTTTTTTAGCAAATTTAGTTTTGTAGAAAGACTATCCTTACAAGCTCACCACCCAAAGTTCTTAACTTTATTCGGAAGATCTAAATTCCAAAATTGGGGCCAAAAGGATGAAGAACCTTGAAGTTCAAAATTATCCGCATCAGTAGTAGAATCAAATAATGCCATAGTAAGATGATATCTAGACTTTATTGGATATAAACCATTTTTAGTGCCTAACCATACAAACTTATCATCCCAACCCCTTGGCAATAAAGGAAGCTGAATAATAGCATTAACAACTATAGGAGGGAATATAGATTGAATCAATTCCACATCCCAGGAACTACTAGGTTGAAGCATAAGCATGTTAACTTTCGTATCATCATGAATGACATAATTAGGTGGTAGAGACTCAAGTAACCCAAAAATTGAGAACCATTTATCTTGAGTTATCTGAACATCATCATCCTTCCCTATCCTTCAAATACCCCCAGCTCATATAAGAGATTTAGCAGCACAAATACTCCTCCATACATATGAGGGCTTACTACCCAATTGTGAATGAAAAAGATCTGTGGTAGGGAAGTACTTAGCTTAATACATTCTAGACAACAAAGAATTAGGACTTTGAATCAACTGCCAACCTTGCTTCACTAACCAAGCCAAATTAAACAGCTCAAGGTTCTTAAAATCTATACCACCTTGCATCTTCGAATAACACATTTTTGACCAATTAAGCCAATGTATCTTCTATTCAGATTGACGTTGTCCCCACCAGAATTTAGCAAACAATCATTCTAAATCTTTGCAAAAAGATTTCGGTAATAAAAAATAGCTAATCTCTGTGTGGTCCTATCCTTTATCACAAAATCAGAGCCATCAAACTGAATGTTGAGTGGGAAATCAGATTTTAATTTGCTAACAGATAACAGATCTTTCTTAATGGTAGGAAGCACAAGGACATTCTTAGAATGAGTTTAGAATGGCCTATGCTAACATGTGCTTGTCCTACATGAGTAATAGGTAGAGCTTCCCCATTCCCGACCATGACACCTTCAGAACCATGATAAGGTGTTATAGAATGGAGATTACTTGTAGTGTTGGCCATGTGATATGTTGCACTAGTATCTGGATGCCAAGTTGTTTCTTAAGGTTCATCTAGCTTAATAGCTGCAAAGTTTTGAGGAATATTGTTAGCTATATAGGAGTAATTGAAATGATTAAAACACTTGATAGCTGTGTGATTTCTCTTGTTACAAATTTGATAGATAACAGGTTTATCTTTTGGTGCAGAAGGAGTAGAAGAATGGACAGAGTTTGAGGATTGACCACAAGGTTGAGAATTGGAAGATGAGCCAGAGTTGTTACCTTGAACAAAATCACGACCCTTTGAATTAAAAGATGCCTAGTTACTTTTCTTGTTTTTGTTTTCCTTTTGCCCATAGAAGACCATAGGTGAAGGCGCTGGTGCATCCAATTTGTATCTCTCAGTGTAGTTTTCCAATAATGTAACAATTTCAGAGCAGAGAGGAATGCGTTGAAGCATGGTGGTAGTAAAGACTTCATAGTCCTTGCAAGGCTATTGAGAAGCTACCAGGACTTCTTGTGATCTGGAACAGGCTTCCCAATGGCAACCAATTCATCACAAATAGTTTTGAACTTTCGCAGGTATACACTAAGTGTATCAATTCCACGATTAATGGAGGTCAGCCTTTGTTTAGGGGCAAGGCTACGACTTGAAGAGATACGTGCAAAAGCATGCACCAGTGCATGCCACACTTCAGCAGCAGTGGTAAACCCAACTACAATGCCATGAACAAGGTGGCTTTGTAAGCCATTCCTTGACCAAGTGGTATGTTTTGCACCATTGTAAAAAGGTTGGGTTGTGCTAGGGCTCAGAGTCACTAGCAATAATGAAATGAGGTGGTTGTTGAGTATCCCTGGTCATAAATCCTTAAAAGTCATAGCTTACAAGAATATTAATCATCTGTGTCTTCCAAAGAAGGAAGTTTGTGGAGGACAGTTTAAGTGACACAAAATTAGCTATGTTTTATGACACTGGATAGAGGTATCATCAGTGGAAAGGGTAGAGGATGGGGTATTGGAGTTGGAAGACATGTTTAATTAGCTAAAGAAAGAAGATCTCTCTATCTTCCTAGCAACTCTGTTACAATGAAGAATTTAAGTGAAAAACCTATTTCACAAAATGAGTGGATAGGAGCATTTCCATTCAATATATATATAAATATATATTGTTACATGGTACATCTTTCCTTACAAGAATTGATACAAGAATCACTAAATTAGTGGTAGCTACAAAAAATAATGCAATTAATTTAAACATGTACAACCAAACTTTCCAAAACTAGACAAATCATCTACTGGTGAGGTAAAATATGTTGCAGAATCTCATCCTTGATTGTTGTTGCTGATTCTTCAGTTGAGTTGTGATTGCATAATTCACGAGCCGCTATCATAGAAGCATTGCTGTCATCCAGCTATGAATTTATACAAGTTATTTTGATCTAAAAATATTGCCCCACAACCTTTAATAATGTTTATTTTAGGCCAACCTATCTTGTTCTGACAGAATAGAGTGGAGCTACAAACTGAAATTTTAGGTAACATAGTTAAATCTTGTCCTTCTTCTATTCGTTTTTGGTTCATTTCAATTTATTGAATAAATAAATGTTTTAGATTAATATGACTATGACTCCAAATTACCAACCTCAATCTCCTCACACACATGTTGGGCATTGATTGTGATCCTTAGATTGTCTTGTATGTTTAAACATGCATTCACATAAGTTTGAAGTGATTGGAGTTTAAGGCATTCCAAAGAGCAATTTATCAGATGATTCACACAGAAAAGTTCGGTCTGCAGAAGAATATTAAACATAAAGACATAATTAACATAACAGGTGGAGGTGGACATACCATGATGAAATACAAATATAATTAGCACAGTACGTGATGCCAAGAGTAGATGAATATAGATGTCATCAAATAAATAAACTAATGAATCTCTCACTCCTATGGACAAAAACAAATGCAATGGCAAGCAAATGACGAAATCTATATTTATAATAATAATAAAATGTTGCATATTATTTCCTAGTTATAATTCAAGTTAGCTATATAGTTATGATTTAATACACATGAAAAATTATCTGGCAATGTTACTTCAAGAATTATAGTGACTTATCAAAGAATCATTGCTCAAGCTAGGAGCTGAGCTAGCAGAGCCTTGTCTTATGTGGGTAGATTACAATTAGTGAGTATTATTTTGGTTGCCAACCAAACAAGCAGGGGATTGACCTTCAAGAATTATAGTGGGGATAACTCAATAAAAGATCAAATAAGAAAAATCTTGACTCTTCAATTGGAGGAATAAGTGCCTTGAAGAAAGAAAACGCATTAATAACTATTTCATTGTCCACCATATACTACTTACAATAATATAGCCTGCACAATATTTTAAAATACTCTATAACTATTACAAGTACTTCAATTCAACTCATAGTTTTCTTCCACTTCTTCAGAATGGGTGTCATCTTGTTAGTGGGAAGAATCTTGATCTTTTTTTTCATCTCCTGTCGAATACAAGAAGTGAAAAGAACATTAAACTACATTCTTGAATCAAAAGAAAATTTTAAACACAAAAGAAGCAAAAAAGAAACTTACTTGTTTGGGGCAATTATCCAAATGTTTCAAAAATAAGCATTATTTTAGAATTTGTTGTCGCATACACATGGGATCTTGAACTTCCTATAAACTAGTTTTGAATGAGATGACAGGTATTTTGCTTTCATGTATGATTTCGCATAGTTGAAGCAATGAAAATTCATTTTTGAAAGTTTTATTTTAGAATTGCTTTTGAGAATTTTTGAAAAAGAGATAGTAAAGAGAAGTTCCTGTTGTTGATATTATACATAAATAGTTTTCATAACTCGAAAGAAAAAAAAATGCACCATCAGTAAATGGAGAAAAATGAGATGGTAATTATTACAAGTACTTCAATCCAACTCATAGTTTCTTTGCACTTCTTCAGAATGGGCATTATCTTGCCAGTGAGAAGAGTCTTGATCATTTTTTTTATTCTCTTGTGGAATAAAAGAAATGAAAAGAATATTAAAGTACATTATTGAATCAGAAGAAAATTTTAAACACAAAATAAGCAAAAAAGGAACTTACTTGTCTTGGACAATTATCCAATTGTTTCAAAAACTAAATATTATTTTGGAACCTATTGTCGCATGCACATGAGATCTTGAACTTCCTATGAACTAGTTTTGAATGAGATGATAGGTATTTCGCTTTCATGTATGATTTCACGCAGTTGAAGCAATTAAAATTTATTTTTGAAAGTTTTATTTTAGAATTATTTTTTAGAATATTTAAAAAAGAGATAGTAAAGAAAAGTTTCTGTTATTGATATCATATATAAAACTTTAGCGTCGAGCTATAGAGTTGAAATGTTGAAGTTTACAAAACTTAAATGATGAAGTCGAGAAGTGGAGTATATGGAAAGATGCATTGCGTATATATATATACACACACACTAGTAAACTTATCACACGGTGTTTATCAAATGCCATTTTAAAATCAAATAATAATAAGAAAAAAAATAATTTTCATAACCCGAAAGAAAAACAATGCACCATCAGTAAATAGAGAAAAATGAGATGGAAATTGTTGAGTACTGAACTATTTAACTAGATTTTTTGGAATTCAATTATTCTTGTAATTTTGTGAAAAACATTCATTAACGGAAAATTTTACTTGCAAGTTAATGTTACTACTGGCATGTAAAATTAAAAAACTCAAAATTAGAGATTTTTATGCTCTTTATGAAGTTCAAACAAAAAAAATCTTATCTCTCTAATTGGAGGAATAAGTGCATTGAAGAAGGAAAACGCTATAATAACTATTTTATTGTCCACCATATACTATTTATAATAATATAGTCTACAAAATATTTCAAAATACTTTACAGCTATTACAAGTACTTCAATCCAACTCATGGTTTTCCTGCATACACTTCTTTAGAATGGGGTCGTCTTGCCGGTGAGAAGAATTTTGATCATTTCTTTTCTTCTCCTATGAAATACAAGAAGTGAAAAGAACATTAAAGTACATTCTTTAATAAGAAGAAAATCTTAAACACAAAAGAAACAAAAAATGGACTTACTTGTTTTGGACAATTATCCAAATGTCCCAAAAGATAAGCATTATTTTAGAATCTGTTGCTGCATACACATGGGATCTTAAACTTCCTATGAACTAGTTTTGAGTGAAATAATAAGTATTTCGCTTTTATGTATAACTTTGTGCAATCAAAGCAATTAAAGTTTATTTTTGAAAGTTTTATTTTAGAATTACTTTTGATAATATTTGAAAAATATATAGTAAAGAGAAGTTCCATAAAACTTTAGGGCCAAATGATAGAGTTAAAATGTAGAAATTCACAGAACAAGAACGATGAAGTCAAGAAGTGGAGTACATGGAGAGATGCATTGCATTGCATATATATATACAACTAGTAACTTTATCACGCAGTGTTTATCATATGCCATTTTAAAATCAAATAATAATAAGAAAAAAAATAGTTTTCATAGCCCAAAAGAAAAAATGCACCATCAGTAAATAGATAAAAATGATATGGTAATTGTTGAGTATCGAACTATCTATCGTGCCTTTTTATACTTCAATTTTTCTTGTAATTTTTTTAAAAACATTCATTACAATTTATGATTTTTTAATATATATATAATTGTAATTATTTTGATTAACGAAAAATTTTATTTGCAACTTAATGTTACTATTGGCATATAAAATTAACAAATTCAAAATTAGATATTTTTATATTCTTTATGAAGATCAAACAAGAAAAATCTTGGCTTTCCATTAGAGAAATAAGTGCATTAAAGAAGAAAAATGCCTTAATAACTATTTTATTGTCCACCATATACTACTTACAACAATATAGTCTACAAAATATTTCAAAATACTTTACAGCTATTACAAGTACTTCAATCCAACTCATGATTTTCCTGCATGCACTTCTTTAGAATGGGGGTCATCTTGCCGGTGAGAAGAATCTTGATCATTTCTTTTCTTCTTCTATGAAATACAAGAAGTGAAAAGAACATTAAAATACATTCTTTAATTAGAAGAAAATCTTAAACACAAAAGAAACAAAAAATGGACTTACTTGTTTTGGGCAATTATCCAAATGTCCAAAAAGATAAGCATTATTTTAGAATCTATTGCCGCATACACATGGGATCTTAAACTTCCTATGAATTAGTTTTGAGTGGAATGATAAGTATTTTGCTTTTATGTATAATTTTGTGCAATCAAAGCAATTAAAGTTTATTTTTGAAAGTTTTATTTTAGAATTACTTTTGATAATATTTGAAAAATATATAATAAAGAGAAGTTCCATAAAACTTTAGGGTCAAACGATAGAGTTGAAATATAGAAGTTCATAGAACAAGAACGATGAAGTCGAGAAGTGGAGTATATGGAGAGATGCATTGCATTGCATATATATATATATATACAACTAGTAACTTTATCACGCGGTGTTTATCATATACCATTTTAAAATCAAATAATAATAAGAAAAAAAATAGTTTTCATAAACCAAAAGAAAAAAAATACAACATTAGTAAATAGATAAAAATGATATGGTAATTATTGAGTATCGAACTATCTAACGTGACTTTTTATATTTCAATTTTTCTTGTAATTTTCTTAAAAACATTCATTACAATTTATGATTTTTTAATATATATATAATTGTAATTATTTTGATTAACGAAAAATTTTATTTGCAACTTAATGTTACTATTGGCATATAAAATTAACAAATTCAAAATTAGATATTTTTATATTCTTTATGAAGATCAAACAAGAAAAATCTTGGCTTTCCATTAGAGTAATAAGTGCATTGAAGAAGAAAAAAGCCTTAATAATTATTTCATTGTCCACCATATACTACTTACAACAATATAGTCTACAAAATATTTCAAAATACTTTACAGTTATTACAAGTACTTCAATCCAACTCATGGTTTTCCTGCATGCACTTCTTTAGAATGGGCGTCATCTTACCGGTGGGAAGAATCTTGATCATTTCTTTTTTTCTCCTATAAAATACATAAGTGAAAAGAACATTAAAGTATATTCTTGAATCAGAAGAAAATTTTAAACACAAAAGAAGCAAAAAAGAAATTTACTTGTCTTGGACAATTATCCAAATGTCCCAAAAGATGAGCATTATTTTGGAATATGTTGCCGTATGCACATGTGATCTTGAAATTCCTATGAACTAGTTTTGAATGGAAAGACAGGTATTTCGTTTTCATGTATGATTTCGCGTAATTAAAACAATTAAAATTCATTTTTGAAAGTTTTATTTTAGAATTACTTTTGAGAATATTTGAAATATATATAGTAAAGAGAATTTCCATAAAACTTTAGCGTCGAGCGAAAGAGTTGGAATGTAGAAGTTCACAGAACTAGAACGATGAAGTCAAGAAGTGGAGTACATGTAGATATGCATTGTATTGCATATATATAAATATACAACTAGTAACCTTATGACGCGGTGTTTATCATATGCCATTTTAAAATCAAATAATAATAAGAAAAAAAAATAGTTTTCATAACTTGAAAGAAAAAAATGCACCATCAGTAAATAGAAAAAAAGGATATGGTAATTTTTGAATATCGAACTATCGAACGAGACTTTTTGGACTTTAATTTTTCTTGTAATTTTGTTAAAAACATTCATTACAATCTAGAATTTTTTAATATATATATAATTGTAATTATTTTGATTGAAGGAAAATTTTATTTGTAAGTTAATGTTACTATTAACATATAAAATTAACAATTTCAAAATTAGAGATTTTTATACTCTTTATGAAGATCAAAAAAGAAAAATCTTGGCTCTCCATTGTTGGAATAAGTGCATTGAGAACGAAAACGCATTAATAACTATTTCGTTGTTCAACATATACTACTTACAATAATATAGTCTACAAAATATTTCAAAATACTCTACAGTTATTTCAAGTACTTCAATCTAACTCTTGGTTATCCTACACTTCTTCCGAATGAGCATCATCTTGCCGATGGGAAGAATTTTGATTATTTATTTTCTTCTACTGTTGAATACATAAGTGAAAAGAACATCAAAGTACATTATTGAATTAGAAGAAAATTTTAAACACAAAGGAAGCAAAAAATGAACTTACTTGTCTTGGGTCATTATCCAAATATTTCAAAAAATAAATATTATTTTATAATCTGTTGTAGCATACACATGGGGGCTTGAACTTCCTATGAATTAGTTTTGAATGGGATGACAGGTATTTCGCTTTAATGTATAATTTCTTGCAGTTGAAGCAATTAAAATTCATTTTTAAAAGTTTTTTTTTTGAATTACTTTTGAGAATATTTAAAAAAGAGAAGTTTCTGTTGTTGATATCAAATATTAAATTTTCACATCGAGTTATAGAGTTTGAATGTTGAAGTTCACAGAACTGGAATGATGAAGTCGAGAAGTGGAGTATATAGAGAGATGCATTGCATATATATATATATAGACACACACTAGTAAATTTATCAAGCTGTTTTTAGCAGATGAAATTTTAAAATGAAATAATAATAAGAAAAAAATAGTTTTCAAAGCCCAAAAGAAGAAAAATGCATCATCAATAAATGGGAAAAAATGGGATAGTAATTATTACAGTATTTCAATCCAACTTATGGCTTCCTTACACTTCTTAAGAGTGGGCGTCATCTTGCTGGTGAGAAGAGTCTTGATCATTTCTTTTATTCTCCTGTGGAATACAAGAAGTGAAAAGAACATTAAAATATATTCTTGAATCAGAAGAAAATTTTAAACACAAAATAAGCAAAAATAGAACTTACTTGTCTTGGACAATTATCCAAATGTTTTAAAAACTATACATTATTTTGGAATCTTTTGCCGCATGCACATGGAATCTTGAACTCCTTATGAGCTAGTTTTGAATGGGATAAGATGTATTTCACTTTTATGTTTGATTTCCCGCAGTTGAAGCAATTAAAATTCATTTTTGAAAGTTTTATTTTAAAATTATTTTTGAGAATATTTAAAAAAGAGATAGTAAAGAGAAGTTCTTGTTATTGATATCATATGTAAAACTTTAGCATCAAGAGATAGAGTTGGAATGTTGAAGTTCACAGAGTTGGAATGATGAAGAGAAGTGAAGTATATGGAGAGATGCATTGCATATATATATATATAGACACAATTAAAATTCATTTTTGAAAGTTTCATTTTATGAAAAAAAAATGAATCATCAGTAAATAGAGAAAAATGATATAGTAATTATTGAGTATCGAACTATCTAACGAGACTTTTTGGACTTTCAATTTTTCTTGTAATTTTGTTAAAAACATTCATTACAATCTAGGATTTTTTAATATATATATATAATTGTAATTATTTTGATTAACGGAAAATTTTATTTGCAAGTTAATGCTACTATTGGCATATAAAATTAACAAATTAAAAATTAGAGGTTTTTATACTTTTTATGAAGATCAAAGAAGAAAAATCTTGGCTCGCCATTGGAGGAATAAGTGTATTGAGAATGAAAACGCCTTAATATCTATTTCATTATTCAGCATATACTACTTATAATAATAGAGTCTACAAAATATTTCAAAATACTCTACAGTTATTTCAAGTACTTCAATCCAACTCATGGTTTTCCTGCACTTCTTCAGAATGGGCATCATCTTGCCGGTGGGAAGAATCTTAATCATTTATTTTCTTCTCCTGTGAAATACATAAGAGAAAAGAACATTAAAGTACATTCTTGAATCAGAAAAAAATTTTAAACACAAAAGAAACAAAAAAGGAACTTACTTGTCTTGGGTCATTATCCAAATGTTTCAAAAAATAAAAATTATTTTGTAATCTGTTGCAGCATATAAATGAGATCTTGAACTTCCTATAAACTAGTTTTAAATGGGATTACAGGTATTTCGCTTTTATGTATAATTTTACGCAGTTGAAGCAATTAAAATTCATTTAAAAAAATTTTTTTTGAATGACTTTTGAGAATATTTGAAAAAGAGATAGTAAAGAGAAGTTCTGTTGTTAATATCATACATTAAGCTTTCACGTCGAGTTATAGAGTTGGAATGTTGAAGTTCACAGAACTGGAATGATGAAGTCGAGAAGTGGAGTATATGGATAGATGCATTGCACATATTTATATAGACACACACTTGTAAATTTATCATGCGGTTTTTATTAGATGAAATTTTAAAATGAAATAATAATAAGAAAAAAATAGTTTTCATAGGTAAAACTTTAGCAGCAAGTGATAGAGTTGGAATGTTGAAGTTCACAGAATTGGAATGATGAAGAGAAGTGGAGTACATGGAGAGATGTATTGCATATATATATATAGTCACAATTAAAATTCATTTTTGAAAGTTTCATTTTAGAATTGTTTTTGAGAATATTTGAAAAAGAAATAGTAAAGAGAAGTTCCATAAAACTTTAGTATCGAGCGATAGAGTTGGAAAGAAATAAGTGAATTGAAGAAAGAAAATGCCTTAATAACTATTTCATTGTTTACCATATACTACTTACAATAATATAGTCTACAAAATATTTCAAAATACTCTACAGCTATTAGAAGTATTTCAATCCAACTCATGGTTTTGCTGCATGCACTTCTTCAGACTGGGCGACATTTTGCCAGTCAGAAAAATTTTGATCATTTCTTTTCTTCTCCAATGAAATACAAGAAGTAAAAAGAACATTAAAATACATTCTTGAATCAGAAGAAAATTTTAAACACAAAAGAATAAAAAAAGGAACTTACTTGTCTTGGGTAATTATCCAAATGTCCCAAAAGATAGGTATTATTTTGGAATTTGTTGCCGCATGCACATGGGATCTTGAATTTCTTATGAACGAGTTTTGAATGGGATGATAGGTATTTTGCTTTCATGTATAATTTCGCGTAATTGAAGCAATTAAAATTCACTTTTAAAAGTTTTATTTTAGAATTACTTTTGAGAATATTTGAAAAATATACAGTAAAGAGAAGCTCTATAAAACTTTAGAGTCGAGCGATAGAGTTGGAATGTAAAAGTTCACAGAACTAGAACGATAAAGTCAAAAAGTAGAGTATATGGAGAGATGCATTGTATTGCATATATATATACAACTAGTAACCTTATCACGCTGTGTTATCATATGCCATTTTAAAATAAAATAATAATAAGAAAAAAATAGTTTTCATAGCTCGAAAGAAAAAAATGCACCACCAGCAAATAGAGAAAAATGATATGGTAATTGTTGAGTATCGAACTATCTAAAAGATTTTTTGCTTCCATGTATGATTTTGCGGAGTTGAAGCAATTAAAATTTATTTTTGAAAATTTTATTTTAGAATTGTTTTTGAAAATATTTGAAAAAGAGATATTCAAAAGAAGTTTATGTTGTTGATATCATACATAAAACTTTAGCATTGAGCTATAGAGTTAGAATGTTGAAGTTCACATAACTGGAATAATGAAGTCGAGAAGTGAGGTATATGGAGAGATACATTGCATTGCATATATATATATAAACAACTAGTAAACTTGTCACTCGGTATTTATCATACACCATTTTAAAATCAAATAATAATAAGAAAAAAAAATGTTTTTATAGCCTGAAAGAAAGAAAAGGCACTATCAGTAAATAGAGAAAATTGAAATGGTAATTGTTGAGTATTGAACTATCTAACGAGATTGGACTTCAATTATTCTTGTAGTTTTGTGAAAAGCATTCATTACAATCTATGACTTTTTAATATATATAATTGTAATTATTTTGATTGACAAAAAATTTTATTTGTAAGTTAATGATACTGCTGGCATGTAAAATTAAAAAATTCAAAATTAGTGATTTTTATACTCTTCTTTTATGATCATTTCCATGCAAGATCTTTTATGGCAATTCCCAATTTCTTGCAAGGTCTTCACAGAGCAACAACCTTTAAATCCAAAAGGAATGATTTAAAAGAGAAAAAATGAGAGTTGACATTTTGCGGCCTAAAAGGAATAAGATGTGCACTTTGTAACAAATCCGATATCAAACATCTAAAGTTTTTGTTTTGTGAAAGAGATTTTTTTCAAAATGACTAGATTGTTGATTTGTCTGAAGGGATGAGTGTTGATGCCCTTGGTTTAGTGTTGTCCTAATTCTGTTGGTTGAACCAACAAGATTGGTTGACTGAATCCGATTCCTAACCATCTTATAGCAAAATTGGATAGAACAAACTTAAGTTTGTCAATTTTGATTTGGTTGATCCATTAGACATAATATAAGTCGGTAATGCCTGCACAACTGCCTTTATTAATTCTTCTCTTATTGCCTGTAAAAGCAATTGTTCCTTCCAACCTTGTAACTTGTTTCAAACCTTATATTTTAAATCCTTAAAAATATTACATTTTGATCATATAATGAAAGAGGGAAGACCGCAATATAGATCATGAGATTGTAAGGAATGCATATACCAAATGGCCATAATTGCATCAGCTTCCTTAACTTTTGTGTTAGGACTT
The DNA here is from genome assembly GCA_003123785.1 of Pterocarya stenoptera. Taxonomy (NCBI): domain Eukaryota; kingdom Viridiplantae; phylum Streptophyta; class Magnoliopsida; order Fagales; family Juglandaceae; genus Pterocarya; species Pterocarya stenoptera. Next base: position 397,210 of record QEOT01005837.1, read on the forward strand.
ATCAGAAGTTCAGATTTATCCATATTTATCTATTGTCCCGAAGCCAACCCATACACTTTTAATAACTGTTTCAAATTTTCATTTTGGGATTGAGTGGCCTAGCAAAATAATAAATTGTCATCTACAAAAGATAAATGAATAACAGTAAGAGTTCTAGGACAAAAGTGAAAAAAATGTATTCATCAATACCCATTTCACTTAGCACATGACCATAAAAAAATAACATTGGATTTTAATTGGGTTAGGTGAAATTCAAATTTATTTGAATTTGATCTTATTAAAAATGTCATTTAATTTATGTGAATGTTATGTTCTATATATTGACTAGGAAATAGAATAACTCATGTATTGATCAAGTGAAAGTTGTTAATAGAATATAAGTATTTTTTTCACCATTTTGTAACCAAACAATAGAAATAACCTCAAATCCATTAGTTTAAATTTGAATAATTTATTAAAAAGCTACAAAGAAACATGTCAATGAAGTTGTAACATTTATCTCTCCTCACTTTACAATTTATCTCTCCTCACTCAATATGTTTGGCAATCAAATTCTGTTCTTGTATGAAGAATGGGTATGGATTGAGAACTTGTAGATAAGTGGACTATTAGAGGTCAAGACAATATTATTGGTAATGAAATAACATTTGAGATTGAGAAATAGATTAATAATTTATAAAGTACATGAAGTCGATGGAAATTGTTGGATTTTATCGATTTGTTGATTATTTGTTTACTAATTAAATTGAAAGTAACAATCATGTCCTTTGCAAATGTATTTGAAGAGATATATAATAGCCTTAATTGTAGAACAAAATCTCTAAATTGATGTGACAATTAAATATGGAAAAAAGAATGGATTATATGGTACAACCTAGCAGTTACTTAAATATTTTCCTTTACTTTTGGCAGTTACTCCAATATTAGAATGTTTATATAATAGGAAACCATCAGTCCCAACAGTTGTGTTAGATGCAAATTCTTTGTGATATGATTTTTGGCAAGTACTATTTTTATTTTCAAACATATATTGGTTGGATTCAATATTCTATAAGGACCGTGCATGATGTATTTAACAAAAATATTATATAAATGCAAATTTTTTTTGTCTTATTAGGTATACTGCAGAAACAATTTCATTAAAAGATTAAGGATCATAAATTTTCCAATATTTTTGTCGTATAATTAAGAGATAAGCATGTGGGAGGACCATTTTCTAATGCTTAATTGTATAGACATATGTTGCAATTTTATAAAAAATTTATCGTTTGAACAAGTTATCTTTTAGATATTCTAATATTGTCCTAAAGGTGCGTGCAAGTATATATATATACACACGAAACAAATAGAGTGAGATAAAATATAATGCGTGTACATAGCTTAGAAATAAATACTAAATACAATTTGTTCGGGGGTTGATTTATATTCTCAATCGCTCTTGCTCACCAAGCTTCCCTACACCTCTACTTTCTCAACTTATCCAAAGCCCTAGAAAGCTAAACTGAATTGACAATCAAAAGAATCAAGCAGGCTTTCTTGCCTGTAGCACATTTTCTATAATTCAACTGTCATCTCGTGATTTTTGAACACTTTTTGACTGTTAATTTTTTTAAAAATCATCGAAAATCCAATCCTATTGTTCTACGGTCTTCTGAGTGTTCATCTTTTTCATTAGTAAGTCTACGCGTTGTAAATTCTCTATTTCTTTATCTCTCTAGCATGCTTTTTTTCTTTTTCCAAGCGTATAAGATGGAGTGGTTAATGGTTTGAATTAGATTTTAGTTCATTTTGGAGTTTGAATTTTCAGTTGGGTATGGTTGTTGAGAAAATGTGGGACAACAACAGTGGTAACGAGTAAACTTTTTCAAAGCATGCAACAGAACTTGGGTTACTTTATTTTTCTCAAATTTCTGAGCGACCAAAGAGAGCTTCTGTTATTTGGCTCATGGTTACAAGAAATTGAAGTACCCAGTAAAGTATATTATCTGAACGTAGGAGTAAAAAAATTTAAATATAAAACAAACAATTTGGTTTTGAAAAATAAAATTATACCGTCATTGGTTGCAAATATTTGAGAATGTTAGTAATATAAAAAATCTTTGTTATGATTTATCCATATTTATCTGCTGCCGTGAAGCTAACTCATACACTTTTAATAACTATTTAAAATTTTTATTTTGGGATCGAGTAGCCTAGCAAAATAATAAACTGTCATCTGCAAAAGACAATGGAATAACAGTAAGAATTCTAGGACAAAAGTGAAAAAAATGTATTTGTCAATACCCATTTCACTTAGCACATGACCATAAAAAAAAATATTGGATCTTAATAGGGTTAGGTGAAATTCAAATTTATTTATATTTGATCCTATTAAAAAGGTCATTTAATTTATGTGAATGTTATGTTCTATATAATGACTTGAAAATCAAATAACTCATATATTGATCAAGTGAAAGTTGTTAATAGAATATAAGTATTTTTACCATTTTGTAACCAAACAATAAAACTAACCTCAAATTCATTACTTTAAATTCGAAGAATTTGTTAAAAAGCAACAAAGAAATAGGTCAATGATGTTGTAACATTTATCTCTCCTTTCTCCAATATGTCCGGCAATTGAATTTTGTTGTTGTATGAAGAAGGGGTATGAATTGAGAACTTATAGATAAGTGGACCATTAGAAGTCAAGACAGTATTATTGGTAATGAAATAACATTTAAAATTGGGAAATAGATTAATAATTTATAAAGTACATGAAGTGGATGGAAATTGTTGGATTTCATCGATTTGTTGATTATTTTGTTCGCTAATTAAATTGAAAGTAAGACAATCATATCCTTTGTAAATGTATTTAAAGAAATATGTAGCCGCATTAATTGTAGAACAAATCTCTACATTGATGTAACAATTGAATTTGGAAACAAGATATGGATTATATGGTACAACACAACGATTATCTATATTTTCTCATCTAATTTTGTTAGTTATTCCATCATCATAATGTCTATATAATGGGAAACCATCACTCCCAATAGTTGTGTTAGAAGCAAATTCTTTGAGATATTGATTCTTGCAGGTACAATTGTTTTTAACATATATTGGTTGGATTCAATATTCCACAAGGACTATGTATTACATGTTTAATAATAGTATTATATAAATGTAAATTTTTTGTCTTATTAGGTATTTCTTTTGAAGCAATTTCATGAAAGGATTAAGGAGCATAAAGTTTTCAATATTTTCTTCTAAGGCCCCTTTTTTGATGCTTAATTGTATAGACATATGTTGCAACTTTATAAAAAATTTCTCATTTGAGCAAGTCATCTTTTAGATCTTCTAATCTTGTCCTAAAAGTGCGTGCAAGTATATATATATATACACAACAAATAGAGTGAGACAAAATATCATGCATACAAGGTACATATCCCAGAAGTAAATGCTAAATACAGTTTGTTCGGGGGTTGATTTATATTCTCGGTTGCTCTTTCTCACCAAGCTTCCCTACACCTCTACTTTTTCGACTTATCCAAAGCCCTAGAAAGCAAAACTGAATTGATAGTCAAAAGAATCAGACAGGCTTTTTTGCCTGCACCACATCTTCTATAATTCAACAGTCATCTCGGGATTTTTGAACACTTCTTGACTGTTAATTTCCTAAAAAAAACTTTATCATTGAAAAACCAATCCTACTGTCCTACAATCTTTTGGGTGTTCATCTTCTTCACTTGTAAGTATGTATGTTGTAAATTCTCTCTTTCTCTCTCTAGCATGTTTTTTTTTTTTCAAGTCTATAGGATGGAGTGGTTAATGGTTTGAGTTTGAGCTTTCGGGTGAGCATGGTTGCTGAGAAAATGTGGGATAACAACAGTGGTAAAGAGTAGACTTTTGATATCAAAGCATACAATAGAACCTGGGTTACTTTATTTTTCTTCTGAGTGACCAAAGAGACATTGTCTTATTTGGCTCTTGGTTACAAGAAATTGAAGTACCCAGTAAAGTATATTATTTGAAAGTAGGAGTAAAAGAAATTTAAATATAAAACAAACAATTTGGTTTTGAGAAATAAAATTATAATGTCATTGGTTGCAAGGATTTGAGAATGTTAGTAATATACAAAATCTTTGTTATTGTTGGATGTTACCGCTTGAAGTTGATCCTGTTAATGCATCTAAATTTTTTACAATTATTTCTTCTAGTACCACATCATTTAGTGTCGCCCTAAAAAGTTTGATAATAATTAAATCAATAGAATTATTACTGTAAAAATAATATAAATATTTGCTTAAAAAGTATGATGTATGAGTTTTTATGTTCAACATGTATGGTAGTATATGATACCAAATCAAACAATATATAATTCATATTGTATAGAAATCGTGAATGTAAGAAATTGTTTGAAAGAAATCATTTACCATGTGCGTAATGAAATTGCAGCAGGAAGAAGAAGATTAATGATGAATACACTTGTTGGTTTTATGATAGAGAGAAACCTACATTATAAATATGTATGGGGAAATATATAAACATATGATAGATAACTAATAAGAGTATTACTGTTAATGAGAAATACTATTATAAGAACCAACTTTTATCCAGACTCCAAGAATTATTGGTTTGGTTCCAATAATGTTTGAAATTTGTGTACACTTGCCATGGACAAAGCGACCCCACATTGTTAAACATAGAAGCTTAAGACTATAAATATGGAAATAAAATCAAACTTTTAATAGTAAGAATATCGTAAGGCATTATATAACAAAAACATTAAAAATCTCATAAACATAATTAGAGATTTATTCAAACCTTTTATCAACAACATATATATCTTGAACTGTTGTTCTTCCCTGCATGCTACTAACTTCCTTTGGTGGTTTCATGTTTTTGTTTTTATTTTTTATTTTTTAAAAAAAGAGCCAGTAGCCACACACGTAGCGGCCCCGTCCCAAGTTTATAAAAAGAAACCCTCACTTATAGCGGAGGAAAACCTTAGTAACATCAAAACCTATGGGAATTTACAAGAAAAAAAAAAATCACTAAGAAGTACCCCAAAATCAAGCCTTCTCTAAACCCAAAAGGAACCAGGGTAACAAACTAATTATTAACAAGCCTCAACGAACAGAACTCCAAATAAACCAAAGGACCCAACTGGACGAGTACCTAGCAAAGCCTGAAATTTGGAAGACCACTTCTATCGCATCTCAATATGCCTTCAGCATATGAGAAATAGAATCAACATACTCCCCAGTGTAGCCTTGGCTACCCAAACGAGCAAGCCAATCAGCAGTAGAGTTTCCCTCCCTAAAAACATGTGTAACCCTCACATTCAACTCTGTCCTTTGGTGGTTTCATGTGAATTGCAATAGTTAAAATATCTAATTGATTAAGTTATTTTTTATTAGTTTATAAGAAACTAGAAGCATGTAAAGAACAGAATTCGTCTGTGAATTTTGTGATGTACGCTTTGGTGATTTGTCTACAACTATCGTCTTAATTTTTCAATTCTTTGTAGCCAGTGAATTTTGTGATATTTTGTTGGTGAATTTTGTGATGTTCGTTTTGATTGATGTAAATGGTTCATATTTTTAGTCTATTCACAAATGAGAAGAGAAAAAATGTTAGTATATTTATTTAAACTTTATGCTACTATTATAAGAAACAATACAATAGAAAAATAATAACAACTTTAAAAGAAAATTAATTGATTAGACAAAAAAAAAAAAAAATTATTGAATTTAGTTACTTACATAAAATTATAATGAGTTTGTTAATGTCAACAACTCCCAATACACAATGTTCTTTGTTTAATTTTTCTCACAACTCTCAATTGTTGTCGATCTTATAAGAACTTTCACTCATGAAGCAACATTTTTGGTTCTTGATAATGCAACATATAACTGCCCAAGAGGAAATATTGGTTGGGGCAAATATATTCCAACAGAATCTAATATCCACCCTTGTGCTTTATTTATTGTCATTGCAAATATTAATCTAATAGGAAATTGTATTATTTTAAATGGAAACCTATTAATTTTATTTATATCTAGCAAGAATGAAATTTTAGGTATAAAAAACATTTTTTCCATTGTGATGACCAACTGAAATTTTTGCATCAATGATATTACGACTAAAGTTGCAATAAATTAATCGTATTTCATTTCATAAATCTTCTAAAAGAGTTATATTTCTCCAATATTTTTGTAGTATAATTAAGAAGTGAGCAAGTGAGAGGCCCCTTTTCTGATGCTCAATTGTATAGACATATGCTGTAACTTTACCAAAGATTTCTCGTTTGAACAAGTCATATTTTAGATCTCTAATTTTTCCCTAAAGGTGTGTGCAATTAGACAAGGAAGATTTTGAACTTCTACTTGTGGATTCAATTCATCTAAGATCTTTTTCTAACTTGGATTGCACGTCATGATTAAAATCTCCCACTCATGATTTCTTTTACTAAGTGGCCTATTTTGCGAACAACAAGAAGCTTATGCATAAATGAATAAAAGAATACAAACCCAGTGCATAGCCAACAATTTTCACTAGGGAAGAAATGTCAGTTCTTTTTGTCCTTCGCAAATTGATTGAACTTTACATCAAGCTTGTAAATCTTCAAGTATGATCATAGATCTTTTCTCATTATCATAGAGATATATCAAAGTTCATATTATCTTCCAATTTGATCATGACATCACATTGTGTTTTATGATTTTCATCTAACTTAGACAAGCATACAACATCAAATACAATCAAATCACACCAAATTTTCTATTAAGAAACTATCTTGAGAAGTAGCTCATCTAAGTCATACATAACATCAGAAATTGGCCCATAAATGAAATACTCATTTGTAACCAAAATAAAAATTCACGTAATAAATTCAAAACTCTACGTTGATCGTGTTGGAGTGAAATGATCTCTCTCGCAAAGTCAGTAGAATTAAAGTAAATCACTGAAATTACAAGTACATCATGCGGCTAATCTACCATAAACATAACAGTCAAAATTATGAAACCATAGTATTTTTCAAGATTAACTTACCATGGTGTTGATTAAGATAAGGTTCAACGACAGACTCCAATTTATATAATTTTGTCCCATTACACAATTCTTGGTGACGTTCCATTTGTCTTCTATGATATATTTGAGGGAGAAGGGATTCATACTCCTTTTCATCGTAGGGTCTTCTAAGAATCAGATTTACAATGTAATACCTTGCAAGAAATATATAAAATTATATTGAAAGAAGATATTCATGGTGCTAAAATTACAAGCAAGTATGAATTTGTAGATCTAGATATGGAGTCTATTACCATGCTAGAGCTGTGTGGAATTATATTTACAGAAGCCTTGAAGGATGCTAGAGAGATTGCCAATAACTTGAGTGTGAAATATGCTAATGAACATAAAATACGAGTTTCTCTTGAGATGGAGGCACAAGAAAATGAAGAAGCTCTAGAATTAGAGATTATGGATAATAAAATATTAAAGTTAGAGATAAGCTCACTGAGAATGGTAGTAGAAGAAAAAGAGAAGTTAGTGCAGGAAACAACAGCTGCAGTGGTAAAAGGAAAGGATAAATTGAACTAGCTTCACAAGAGCTTGACATTTTAAGACATCAGACACTTCGACAGCAGATCTTGTTTTTGGAGAGAAGTGAAGAGTCAAATGCCATAAGGGCAATCTGCCTGAAGCATTAAAGCAAATTGTGCAGTACAAGGCAGAGATGTGTAAATTGAATCAGAAGCTTGAACTGGCAATGGAAGACTTGCAGAGAGTTGCTGAAGAGAGAAGGATGCTTCATGCCATCACGCAAGAGAAGTAGAAGGCTTTATCATTGGTCCAAGTTAAAGAGATGGAGTATCAAATGCAAAGGGAATCAATAATTTCTCTTGTTCAAGGATTGTCAAAAGCAGTTACTGGTTTTGAATGTAGAGCAATGGAGAATATATCGAATATCAGTTTGAGGTAGTTTTCATTGCTATCTTTTGCTTTATTGTATTAAAGCTAATAGTTACCGCTGACTATATGTTTGACTTATTTTTTTCTCAGGCATAATAAGCAAGATTGCGGATAGCTGGTTAAATGTTGGATAAATGTGCCTTATATGATTGAAATTATATGTGCAGGGAGGTATAATCAATTAAATGATTTATTTTAGCTCTTTTGGTTACTGGAAAGATCATAATGATTCATTTGGAAACACTCTTTCATTAACCAATATACTAGACCTTACAGAAACAACTCCCCATAGGCTGAAAATTCATGATTCATTCAGAAACACTCTATTTTGGATGGCATTACATGCATTTAGCAGTTCATTTCATTTTATTTCTTCCTTTTGTTCATCTGAAATATTTCATGTGAACTTAGACTGAAAGCCAATTTAAACAATGTGCCCTTGTGTTCAGGCTGGAAAATTTGATTTTTGAATATCATTTTCTTATCCCAAAGGCTGATGTACTCCGGAGGACAAGGTTAGCGTACATTATTCATTCGGGTCCCTGCTACTGCATCTCTGGATATTGCAGCATTTTGTTGGAGACATTGGCGAGCATCCTCTGCCTTATCAAAACCAAGTGAACAATACAAGAACAGGTTACCATAACTGAGCCTGAAAAGATATGTCCATTTGAGATGTCCGGTGGTTCGCCGGAGGGGAGGGTAACTAAGATGCCACCTTATCATTATGGCAATAGTATTTGCAGAGCATAGCTTGACAATATAACTCATCAAACTATATTCTTTTTGTCAAAATGTTATTTTTGTCTTTGGAGAGCCGTAGGATGTTTCCTGATGTCCAGTAAACTAGAGATAGGTAGGTCTCTTTATTTACAGTTACCCTTTTAATGTTGCAATTTGTCCCCTCGTTTATAATCTTTAGTTATATATGGAGGAGAAGCCTGGTGGATACAAAAGGTATTTCTTTTCCCTTGATATATCATTAGAAGACTGGCTGTCGTTTCTGTCTTCAATAAATTGTTTGACTCTCTTTTTTTTTATTATTAAATAAATTGTTTGTGAATACAAAATTAAGATCAATTATTAGTCAATATAATGTAAGGTTCTTCTAGATCCTCACTGTCAATCACTCAGAATCTCACAGAGAAAGCCAACAATTCACACATAGAAGAACTAACAGAAGAATGATCAAGATTCCATGATGAACATTGCAGAGAATCTTCAAGGGATTCTCAACCTCCAACAAATGACCTTACTTAATTTCTTCGATCCATGGTTACAAGATCACTGCTTTTATAGAAGCAGTTGTGAAGAAGAAAAACAGTGTAATGTCCTAATATTCAAAACGCGAGCTACAAAGAATTCAAAGCAAAGCATGATGAAATACAACAAATGACAAAGCGCGCCGTTTCACTTATTCCTTATAATAGATCAATACTCACTCAAACTGGGCTCGTCTGCACCTATAATTCCATTAATAAGTTTACTTAGCTCCCTCTCCTCTCCTGCTATATAAGCTAACAGTGGATACATGTGAGAAATTACCTAGCCTAAATTCATATTAAAATGAAAATTAATTTGTACAGCCCTGTACAGGCTCTTTAAGAAAAAAGATAAACTAAATACAGCTTTTCACCATGGTATTGACAATTGAATTCGTAACATCCTATCGAAAGGCTGACCCATGATCACTCTAGGTTTTATGTTTGAGGAACATTATACCGTACACATGACGATTAGTAATAGTTTGCATAAACTAAAGCTCTAAGCTCAAGATAAGAACACAAAGACTACACCATGATTTATTGAAGGGGTAAACATAGCTTGTACGTTCTACCCAATACATACATGTTCTGTAGCATGCACCATAAACCATCAAAATCGATACATTGTATCATTATGTATAGAAGTGAATATGCAAGTTTTGACTAGAGGGTGAAGTGTAATTTATTCTTTGTCAAACCAATGCATGAAAGCCAACTGAAATTCATATTCTTCCGACACTTTTTAAAGATGATAATCGGTGTAGAGAGGCACCGCAATCAGATACTACAGAATCGTATTAACAGAAATACTACGATTAAGAAGCTCGCTAATTCTACGTGTAATAGAAAGAAATAAACCACTAGGATCAAGTCTGGTGCATTTTACATATTTTATATCCGTACCAATTATCTTTTCATCTTCTGTAAGCGGTATAGAGTTCCACAGTATCTTTTGCAACAAGCCAGCACACAAAAGAATCACTGACAAGAATAATATTCTTTGAGTATCTTTTGCAGTAAAACAGTTGCAGGAACTCCCTTGTCAGCTATTATGGTGCCTTTCTGATTCTTTCAGCAAGAAATTCAAGGCCAGCAAAGCTGCCCCAACGGCAGGCTCTACCTGATGGGTCAAATTGTTTTGTTAAAGAAAATCTTAGAAGAAAAAGAAACAGCATGCAGCAATTACTTAGTTTTAAGCATCCACAAGGTCCACAAGATAAAAATACGTCTATTACTTTTAGGTATGTACAGTTTTTCTTTTTGTGAAAACTACTACGGACTAAGTAAGATCATAAATCTACTCCAGATTTTCAGTGTCAACAACAAACTAGCAGTTTATTCTGTTCTAAAGCTCCTCAAACTTTATAGAGAAATTACAAAATTAGTAAGTGAAATGCTACCTCAAACTGGTGTGAGATACCACCAAAACTGCGATAGACTCATAGCAAGGAACGATGACAATGATTTTGAAAAACAGTGGGGTGGAAGGAACCCCTCCCCCATCCTGCAGCCTCTTGCCTGTACCACCAGGGTGGAGGAAGAAACCCCTCCTTCCTCCAGTACAAATACCTTGGGACCTCCATAGAGTGGGGGCAGGGGCCCACCCTGCTGCACAGCCCATCTGTGTAGTGGGGGGAGCATGATCAGGGAAGGTTTGCCCCACCTTGTGTTGTGTTTTCTTTTTTGGGACAAATGTAACCCCACGAGTTGTTCACTACCATAGTGGCACGCATGCCAGCACTTTGACTAGGATTCTAGACAGAAATATGACGAAATGACCATTTTTAAAAAAGCATAAGAGTGAGGGTGTGTGATTTTCACAAACATATCTACTTTTCGGAGAGAACCTTTGTGAGACCCAAAAAATTAGTGTTTTATTTTTTATTTTGTTCTCTTCTTTAAGGGAATTTTGAGCCCAATCGGATGATTGTGGATAAATTTCATGTTACGGGTGTTGTGGGCCGAGTTTAGGCTTGAAAGAGAGGAGAAATTGGGCCCAGCCGGGCTAGTTAGGAGCCTAGCCCCTCCTCCAAAACGACACTGTTTAGTGGTCTGGGAAGTGAAATTTTTCCCTCCCCTAGAACGACGCCATTTTGGAGCTAAAGGGTAAAAACCCTAATTTCCCTCTCCCTCCCCAGCGCCGCACCCTTAGTCTTCTTTCTTTCTTTCTTTCTTTTCTTCTTCTTCTTCTTCCTTCCTCCTCCCACGGCCCTCGAGTTGCTACGCTATCCCTGTCGCCAAACAGCCTTCGCCACGCGTACATCAAACACAGGCCACCACCACCGTCGTCTGCACCACCTCTTTTTCCCCCAATCCGAGCGCCCCTTCTCTGGTCCTCTCCTACTCCCTCTGCTCCCGAGCTTGCATCAGCCATGGAGAAGCCTTGTCGCCACTGCGAGCCTTTCGTCGCAGGCCACGCGTGTGTTTCTCGAGAAGCCCGTGCCGCCCCGCGCCCCCAATCATAGCCGCGGCTGTGTTTGCCAAGACCCACCCCTCGGCTTATAAATAGGCCGAGCTTCTCCTCCCTTAAATCATCCCACAAACGATCTCTCCTTCCATCAAATCAAGTTCTAGCATCTCCCTCACCCTCAGATCTACTTCCTGAAACCTCTAGGATTAGTTTTGCCCTAGCGCCGCAGTGAGCCGCCACTCCCAACTGTGTTTTTGTGGCTGCGCGACCACCTCTGGGTGCTCCACTTCCTTTTCCCGCCATCCCTTCCCTAGGTTCCACCTTAACCCGTGAGTTAGAGCCACCTCAGTCACTGACCCGCTGTGCTCCGCCACACCTCACCATGGAAACCCTTTCCTCCACCCACTAGCACTCCAGGTCTGCCACCCCTTTGAGAGAAATCCCACCGGTAGCCCTTTGTCCGCTAGATCCGCCTCTGCCACCTTACTCTGCCGCTGCCCCGTCGCCGCTCTGCCACTCTTGGCACCACCTCAGTGAGCCTTATGCCCCTTGTTTTGTGTTTTAATTTTTAGACTGCGTTCAGATTTAGGTGGGGTTTGGATAGTGAGATGAGATGAGATGGTTTTAGATAAAAGTTGAAAGTTCAATAAATATTTCTAGAATATTTTTTTTAATATTATTATTGTTTTGGAATTTGAAAAAGTTGAATTATTTATTATATTTTATGTGAAAATTTGTGAAAATTATAAAGATGAGATGAGATGGATTGAGATAGTTTTGGTATCCAAACTAAGCCTTATTCTAACCGTCTTTGTCCGTCCGCGTAGTGGCGCGCGCACTCATTCAATCGTGATACACCGTAAACTATCACGCGCGATCATCCAGAATATTTACCTTCCGCATAGTAAGTAACTCTTCAACGCGACCCTTGAATTTCTAACGTGAAATTATCACTAACTTTGTTGCAATCTGGTTGTATTTAAGAAGGGCCTTGGGCCCGGGGAAGTGTTGGGAATAGTTGACGTAGTTGTTGTCGGAATTTGGGCCGAGAGCTGGATGGAGGATGGGAAACACATGTGGTTGGGGTTTGTGAAACTGTGGATTTGTGATTGCTATGTTGTGGTGTGTGACTGCTGTGTGCTATGCCATGCCATCCAATAAACTGCCTGTCATGCATCTGCATGTTAATGTTATTGATATCTACCATGATTTATTCAACTGTGCCATGTTATATACTATGCTGATAAAATTGAAAACCGGGTTTTCGTGTCTTGGCAATATTTTTGTGGGTGCGTGTGTATCACGACCCCAAGCCGAGATAGGGGCATTATCTCAGTGGAACTCCTCTGGTCACTCGGGAGCGTAATAAACTGAGTGGCGTCTCTTGGGTTGTCGTCGGACAACAACAGACTTAGATGAGATGGTAACGCTCTCGTGTGGACTCCGTGACCTCTCCACTGGAGGAGGCTACAGGATGCCTGGTCACTTACGCGCCGGGTGCGGAGCTGGGCATCGCTCGTTAGAAGTCACATGTAAGGTACCTGTGATGTGACGAAGGGAGCCAGGGTGTGCGCATGGTCCATAGGGGAGACCATGGTGCATGTGTAGTAAATGGATGTGTTTTTGGGTGCAAAGGGGTTTTGATGCAGAGACTTTAAAGCAGAGGAGGGGTATGAGCAGGAGGGACCAGCTCCAACTGAGAAGTGATGGCTTGGGATTTTACCCGTTATTTGTTGTTGGACCTTTGTATTTATTTCCTTTATTTCAGCCGGATGATTGTATTAACCTCTTGGAGGACTTTGTTTCCGGTTGTATCGTTTTAAAACTTTCTGGTACTTATTTTTTGACTGCCCTATACTTTTTTCCGCTGCATTATCTATGCTACACACATTTTGCATGGTTGCACACACTAGCACATGGTGATGGGGTGTATGATCCGTGTGGTCATCATACCGGTGTCACGACTTCCACCAAATCACATGTGGGGGTCGAGGGCGCTACAACCTTATGATTTTAAATTCCAAGTCTTTCATCAAGCATCTAACCCTTAGGAGTTGGTTCAAGTGGTAAAGGCATTGGGCTTGCAAGTATGCTCCTCCCAGATCTAAGGTTTAATCTCGTGCAAATAATCTCTAGGGGCCATCCGACTAGGGGATTTTCCCCTTGAATTACCCAAGGTGCACTTGCAGGAAACTCCTTGCCGAGTTCTTATGCACCCCCAAGATTAGTTGGGATATAGTTCCCGGACACCCGGTGCCAATAAAAAAAAAAAATCTTCCATCAAGCACCTGAGAATTCTGTCCTCTAATCCCAAGTGACTGGAGACTTGTTTCTGATCACTGGATCTATTATTTTAAGCATAAAATTGAAGCTTCTTCTAAGTTTTGGATGAAGTTTGTACTCTTATTAATAAAACATCTAGTTCGCAAAGTACTTTTTAGTGTCTGTGTGTATGTGTAGTGAGAGACTTTGACCAGATTACCAATTGATACTTTAGCAATGATTTCATGAGTGGGTAAAAAGGAGGAATGCTAACCTTTGGTCTAATTGGATAAGCCTCTGGGTATTGTTTACGAATGCAATTAATAACTTCTTTTCCTATATCCCAACTTTTGTTAGCTTCAAGCACGCCACCAACCATCACAATAGGGAAAGAACCATTTCCATCTGCACTCAAAAATCAACATACATCTTAAAATGGTTAGGGACCAAGGAAGAAGTGGGAAAAATTTAAATATAGGTATAAATAGAAAAGTATTTATAAAGCATGCGTATCTTTCTCCTTTTTTTTTTGGGGGGGAGGGGGGTGGTTCATGTGCTTTTTTTATAGGTAATCAAGAAGTTTTATTCAGAAGAGAAGGCAAAGCCCAAGGACACTGGAACAACAAAAATTTAATTGCCTTTTTCATGTGCTTTTATGCTCATATATACATACATCAATGCATAAGTATGCATAATTAAACTGCATGTAATTATATACCATAGCATCCCAGTAACTAAAAGAAAATTTAAACCTGATGGGACTCAGGTAATTTAATTATAAATCCTTTTATCTGACAATTAAACCTTTTTTAATAGATAGATAAGTTGAGCACCTTCACCACACAAGCCAAGTCTTTGAGCAACAGCTTTTACACACAGAGCCAGTTCCTGGACCGCTTCAACCAGTATCTTATTTGCAATTTGATCACCTGCTTCGGCGCAAGACACCACTTCTGGAACAAGAGCTGCAATGCGTGCCCAAGATGGATCGGCATAAGTCCACCTAAATTCAATGAAAAAAAAAAAAAACATTAAATCAATGGCAAAACTTCATATGCTGAATGAATCCATCCTGTGATATTCGATGAGCTATAAAACAAACCAGTTGGCCCATGTGGCTACCATTTCCTAAAGAGAGCTAAAGTCCTTCGCTTCGGATGAAATAAGGCTTCATATTTTTTTGATAAATCAATTGAGCTAAATGATGAAGCATTGTGATACTTTGGACACTGATAAAAGACGTTAACAACCATTCAGCAGACTACCTGGCCTTCTTTCATTTTTTAACTGTTAGATTGAGAACAAAATTTGTATCCAATTAAAGTAATACAGAAAATAACTACATTGAGTAGCAAAATCCTCCTCTCGCCAGAGAAACCCCTATCAAGGAAACGTAGGACATATCTACAGAAGAAAGAAATGATAAGCCTAGTGTAGTGACAATTTCTTCATATCATGGCAATCCCACTTTCTTGAAAAAAGAGAAAATCCTCGCAATAATAAATTCCAATACATGATACAACACAACAATGGGTCTCTCTCCATTCTCTTCCAAGCTGAAGCCCCTAAAAGACAACCCGTCTCCTTTTCTCATCTTTTTTTTTCCACCGGAGAGGGAGGAGTCTCAGTTTCCTCTTCCCCGTCCTCATGTTTATCCCCCTGTTCTTTGCATTTTTTTCTCCTCCAGTTCCAGCCCAATCTATTGCCTTCTAGTGATCTACTCGTGCGTGCTGCTCCATTCAACCCCCCAACCACCGATCACTCAATTCCTCCAAGATGCACTGCAAAACAACCAATGCATGAGGCTCGTGTTGGCTTCACATGCACTACCATTGAAACCGCTGAAACTAGGTCTCTCAAATCTGACCCACCTCACCCCAACACTGCCAACGGATTGTCCACCTGCATGGCATGACAATAGTGAGAGAGTATCTTTTACTACCAACAACTCGTAGTGACCGAAGCTAGCTGTCCATCTATGTTAATGTTTTTCCGAACCAAAGATTCTGAGAAAGAGGAACTAGGTCTCTCCAAAGACCAGTCCAGAGCAACGAAATAAAATCCTTAGGTTGATGAACCCTAAACCCAAGCAAGTGAGTACCATGTGATTTGAAAATTTAATTAGCAATTATGAGCACATATGATAACCATTGCAAAGAGTTTCAAGAGAGATACCCTATCAGTTCATCAGGAGAAGAAAGGCCAAGAGCCTTCAAAATACTATCTGTAAGCATTGTCTGTTGACCACGACCATCATGAGCCTTCACTACTGCTGTTAATGCCTGTGCAGCAATCCCATAGCCACTACAAGTTATCACATATCATCATCCATCAAATTTGTGAAAATATCAATATATGAAAATTTGAATAGAATCTGAAATAACAATAATGCTTCAGCAGAATCTTTATCCAATGTATGGGGCTCCTTAAACACAAATTTTGACAATTTAAAAGTTTTGTTGATAGAGTAATGAGCACTCAATGATTGCCAATAGGCTTATTGAAAACAATTCAAAATGAAAACAACATTATTGTTTTCCAGAACCTAGTTTCTTCAGATCATTTTCAAATCATGGTATTAATACACTGCCAAAACTTCCAGTTACTTATGAAAATGATGTGTACAGATTAAATAAATAACACATCCTCATCATGGACAGCAATGAAGATTATTTAAACAAATACCTTCCCCAATCACCTAAAACAGGTCCTGCACCTGCAGCTCGTGCTTCTCTACCATCTTTAGAAAAACCATAAGAAATGCATCCTGTACCGGCAATTAAAACACATCCATGAAGCTTTCCCATGGTGCCACTTGCCAGAGCTGCTAGGGCATCATTGTGAACATATAGCTTTACATGGCTAGGGAATATATCCCTGAGTGTACAAGATTCAAAACCAATTTCCCAGTCATCAGGTACCAATACAAGTAATAAGAAGAAAATATACAAGACTCACCCATATAAAATGGGACAAAATTTAGGTACATTTTAACAGTGCAGGCAAGAATGCATGAGTGTCTCAAAGCAACAATATAGTGGAAAAAAGGGCAAAAGAACACTAAGCATCAAAGAATAGCAAAATCTGGGGACCATTCTACTAGCCAGATCTCAAAGAGCATTGGTCATCAAGGCATTGCAACAGCATTATTCTCACATAGGTAAAAACTTGTCTCCTTTATCTGTTTAGAAGATGTCCTATCTTATCCTATACCTCAATCTTTGATGTGTACAATAAAATATAAAACAGAAAGAAACATAAGCAAAACAGCTATTCAGCATTTTTCATTGTCAAAATAGAGCTCCATATATTTATGATGTTGAAAGAAATACTATTAATTACTATTCAGGCATTTCCCAAATTTAGCCAAAACTTTCATAGAGATCTTTTAAACTACTTTTTCATTTATGATATACCTCATTGCTCCATCTGCTGATACAATTGTAAACATCAGACAAACTATAACCTTTGTTTCTGAATCCAGTAAGAGGAAACTTTGGAGAAACTACAAAGGTTTTTTTGTGAACCTAATAAGGAGTATCAGGACGCATCTATAAACGACAAGTTGAATCAACTGAGTTGAAATAAATATTTGATATCCTTCTGTGAAATATTTTTAATACTAGATGTTGCATTTGCATGGACTTCGGGTTCCTCATCATTAAAAAAAATCTTTAATGCTCCACCTTTCAAAGTGAGCATGGGAAGGACAGGCAGCTCTTAAGAAAACCATACCCTTGGTCTAGAATATAAGACACCATCTCAAGCAACCAATAGGAAAGTCATACAGGAATACCAAAACCCTAAAAACCCACTTTCACTTTGAATTAAATCTTCTGTTCCCTACATTCAGATTACAAAGTTCTTTAACGTCATCTGTACAAGGAATTTGTTCTCTCAATTACATTTGTTTATATCTATACATATAGTCTCTTTGTTTGATAAGTATCTTTGAAAGGAACGATGAGGTTTGCTCTTTCGATAAGTCACTCACACAATCGCAAAACAATCACTTTCCATGGAGAAGATTCTAGAGAAAACAAGGCGCCCCTCAAAGCGGGGGTTTCTTTGCTTGGATAGCTTCTCTGGGTAAGATTTTGACGATGGATAATTTACGGAAACGTAGGGTAATTACAGTGGATTGGTGTTGTATGTGCAAAAAAAGTGGGGAGATTGTGGATTATCTTCTACTACATTGTGAGGTTGATAGAGTGTTATGGGAAGATGTATTTAGACGATTAGAGCTAGCCTAGGTTATGCCTACCACTGTGGTTGAACTTCTAGCCAGTTGGACAAATCTAGACGGTATTCCACAAATCATAGCTATGTGGAAGATGGTTCCTATCTATAGTCTGTGGTGCATATGGAAGGAGCATAATAACTGGACATTTACGACAATGAGCACTCATTGGAAGAGCTTAGGTTACTTTTTGTTAGAACCTTATTTTTATGGGTCAAAGTTGTTAATTTCAACGGCCTTGATTTTCATGATTTTCTTGCTTCTATTTCTTGTTTCTAGATAGGTGTCACCTCTTGTATACCATCTTGTGTGCTTTTTTATGTTAGGGAACCTCTCCAAGGTAGAGCTCTTCGAACCCACCCCTACAGAGTAAACTCCGGTCCTGTGCACCGCATCCTCGAAAGTTTCCCTACACGAACTGGTTAAATCGCTGGCTTTTCACCAGGGGCCACAGATTATTTGCACCCATGAGGTGTTGAATCTTGGACCTTGAAGGGAGTGATACGCCAAGACCAAGGCCTTCACCACTTAGGCCAACCCCTGCAGAGTACTTGGGCTATGCCTATTCTTATTAATACAATCGTTTACTTAAAAAAAAAAAACAAAAAGAGGAACAATGAGGTGCAGAAGCAGTGGATGTAGGAGGCTCAAAAGCATACAGAAAGGTTGTTATCCTATGAGTCTATAGGTTTAGGAAAGCATTTTCCAAGCCTATGGCCCTATGTAATTCATACTAGAATCATGGAAGCATAGCCATTGGTTGAAAAAAGCAACAGCTTCCTTGTTAAAAATGGAATTCAAGAAATTTTAAATCTCAACTTTGAACACATAGCAGAATTCATTTTTTCTTTTGGATATGTAACATATAGCAGAGTTAAAATATAACTTTACAGAATAAAGAAAGGCCAAAATAATATTCAGAACAATATACCTTAGCCACTTTAGTATTCTTTCCTGATCCCTTGGATGGTTAACACCAGAAACACCTAAACAAACAGCACGAACAGCAGACCAAGTTGAACCCGATTTACAGAGGGTTTCAGCCATAACCTGTTCCAATGTATTTTTGGAAGCAGTCTCTGTAAAATCAGTAGATGGAGAAAAATTAAAAACTGTCAAACATGTGAACAATTATCGATTTCTTCTCCATCATTTGAGAACAATAAAGATGAATGGATTTCCATTGTTGAGTGCTTTTTTTGTTTGTTTGCATTTCCATAGTTATAGCATGACCTGAAGAATTTAGTGAACACTAGTGAAGAAATTTACTGAGTTTGTGTTATATTGTTGACTCGTACATTCTGCTACAAACGCCATGCTGATGAAATAGGATTTCTTAACTTGGACCTTGGACCTTGCATAACATGATTACCACATGCACTCATCTAATTTAAGTAAACCAGGATTACTGATAAAGAAAAGAAATTATAATCAAGACATGGAACAGAAAAGTGGTTCTGGAGCTTATATGGCCAAGATTTTTTTGATAGGTAATCAAGAAAATTTTATTCATAGAAGTAGGCTAAGCCGAAGTACAGCTTATATGGCCAAGATATGATTACAACAACAATGAGATTGACCAAGCTTTATGCACGACCATAAAACAAGCTTAGGTGAAATGACAAAGGGAAATTTGATAACCAGTAAAGAGAGGAAGAAAAGCTTATCAATTTTTTTTTTTTTATAAGTAAGATGGAATTTTATTCAACGAATGTAATAGGGGAAGCCCATGTACACAGGAAGTATACAAAAAAAACACATAATTACATTCTAAAAAGAGGAAAAAGAAAGCAGAAAATCATGAGCTGAAGCTCCATTAAGCACTATTGCAGAAAACCATTGAAATAAAGAAAATCCAAAGAAGATCCAGATTTCCTCCATAGTGTGCAACTTATTATTAAAGCATCGCTCGTTCTTTTCCCACCAAATTATCGATCGTCAAAATGTTTCTAAGTGATGCTGTCCATAAGAAAAAAGCGACTTTGGAAGGCACATAAGACCTCCAAATATGCTTCCAAGGAAAAGGAGAACAATGTTGAACAGTCAACACCTTATAATAAGACCGTACCAGAACCTTTTTACTACTCGTATGCTTCCATAACATTCTGTCCCTCTCATTAGCCCAAACCTCAGGGAATATAAGAACTGAAATTTTGAGACCAAGATGAGATTGCACATGGAGATAGCTATTCATGCACACAAAAAAAGCCAAGAACTATAATGAGACTCGTGATAAGGTGGATGTGGTAATGGCTGAGAGCATTACTAGACTAGTTACAGCAAAAGAAAATGGGCTTAGACTATGAGAAAAGACATGGGAGCCTATTGAATTTGGTTAAAACAGACAACCTGATATCTAGTCTCTAAATTTCCAAGAATCAGAAAAAGAAGTTGTACGACTTTTTTCGATGAGATTCTTGAGGATATTTAAAAAATGTTTGGAAAATCAAACATTAATGAGTAATTTGAACAGGGCCACTATCAGGCCAACAAAAAGAAATTAACTCTTTTCTTGAGCAGAAACCAGTGCTTTAGGTTTACACAGGGAAACATCAACACTTTGGCTAGATCCCTTGGCTAAGAACTCGCCAACTATTTATAAAGATAAAAATTTTGGGTAGACCATGATTTTTTTTAATGCCCTGAAACCTCACCAAGGCAGGATCCGTCGGATCCATCCCAGAGAATAAAGCTCTAATACACGACCTCCTGTAATCAAGGCGAACTCGTAATGCCTAATTGAAGCCGGACTGTGTGAGTCAACACCTCATCCAAGCCCGCTATTTGACTGCTAGGCTGCACCCTAATGGGTCTAAACTAAGAAATATATTGGAACGATTACGGAGGCATAAATCAGGGAAAGCAAATCTACGTGAAAAATAAAAAGGGATTAAGAAACGTGGCCAAATTATTAATATATTCAACAATTCACTTGACTATGCGAATGAAATAGTACATCAGTGCAGATTTGATCGAATTCTGTTCGAGATTAAAAGGCTTAAAAAAATTCAGGTACATCAAAGTCACACAACAATTGGAAATTTTAAAACACTTCACGTTTGGGCTTCAAATATAAGACACAAGTACAGAAGCTAAACACCAAGGAGAGAAGTAAAGATTTCCAGAAGAACAAACCCAAAAAACAGTTCCAAAAGAGAGAGAATTCCATAACAAGTCAAACTTTTCAAAAATACAGATAGAAGACATTCTGTTTGGCTCTCAAGAAAGACAAGGAAAACAATTTTTTTATTTTGAAGAAAAAAAGAAGTTAAAAGCAGGTACCTCCGACGCTATTGTGGTTGGAGCAACCGGCGACGGCCCGTGCGAGAACGGGGGGAGGGTCTGCGAGGTCGTAGTCGGAAAAGGGGAGCAATGGCATGCACACACAGACAGTGGAAGTGGTCCCACCGTCCAAACCCAATACGACGTCGGAGACACGTCCGTTTTCATGTGCTACTTCTGCTTCTGCTTCTTCCTTCTCGGAGGCCTCTACATCTCCGTTTCTCTGTCTAGTGTTCTTCATGGAAACCAACGCTCAAGAAGACAGACCTGACTTCAACGTGGAAAGTATAAAAAAGACGGCTTCTTCCGAGTATTTATAGTATTAATATAGCATTAAAAAAAACGCTTTTTAGATGAATTTTGAACTGTTGTGATCTCAAAATTTTTCAGATTTGTTTTATAATTTTGTAATTTTTAGTATTTTGTGCTGATTGTGTATATATGATAGGTGCCATTTTATGATTGGTGGTGAGATGACATGTATTTACCATGCCAGCGTATTCTGTTATTGGTTCAACAACTTAAATAGAGCGACCTTTTCATATATAAAAAAGAATAGAGGGACTTTTTGAAAGGCACCTAACCGATCAATTTAAAATTTCCTAAATCAAAATATGAGGAAAAAACAAAAAATCAAATTTCAAGGACCCGAACAATAATTTTTCCTTAAAAGAATTGATAGTCAAAGAAACTAGGGCTATAAATTTGTTTTAGTGTTGGATTCGAGTTTAATCGAACTTGTATAATATATGAATCAATTTTAATTCATCCCATGTAATTAATCGAGTCGAATTCTTCCAATTTTTATTCGCTAAGTTTGTGCTAAATTTCATATTGTGTCTGTTAATGTAATGAAATATGTTAACCCTAAATGTCGTTTATGAAGTAATTGAAATCCGATCAATTCAATTAAACAAGTTATATCACTCAATCCGAACACGCTAATTTCATTTCTGCTTCGCGACAAAAATTGCCAATTCTCTATATTGAGAGTTTAAGGTCTATTTGGATTCAGAAAGTATTTCATTTTATCTCATTTCATCATTACAACTTTCTCAAATTCTTGTACAAAATATAATAATAATTCAATTTTTTCAAATCTCAAAACAATAATAATATTAAAAAATAATATTCTAACACTATTTTTTTTAATTTTTATCTTTCATCTAAAACTATCTCATCTAATCTCTAAATCCAAACAGGCAATTATTTTTATTCTTTGATGTATAATGTTAGGGTGCCTACCAAATATGTCCACCAAATGTGCATACTACTACAAATGAGTTTTTTAATTTTAATTTTCTTTTTCTTTAAGCATTTTTTAAACATCCTTAACCATTAAAAAATAAATAATATATATATAAATTCACTAATAATCACTTACTTAACCATTAAGAAAAAATAAAAATAAAATAAATATATATGAGGGACATATTTGGTGGGCATATTTGATAGTCATATATACTATTATTTTCCTTTTTAGCTAAAGCCCAAAATCTCGCTAATTGATTTTTACTTAGATACTTGCCAAATTTAATTAAAAAAAGAAAGAAAGAGATATGCTCTTTTTTATAATCAATATATATACATATGAGGATTTTTCATAATAAATTTTGAATGAAAAATAATCCTTAAATCTTGCTATGGTCATTTCATCATGAGTAGTATTACGTCTATTTATAATTTTACTTACAATTTTATTTATAAATTTTATCAATTTCTTTTAAAATTCAAATTTCATAATCTTCAGTATATTAATACCTAACACGTCAGTACGCAATTTTTTGTAAATAAAAATTGTAAGTATAAATAGTATTTTCCTTTCACATCATTCTTTTTAAGGGGGGGAAAAACATTTTTCAAGCAAAAACCTTCATTCATTCGCTTAGATACCAACAAAAGGCTACTCCAATAAAATCTTTTAGAGAAAGTTGCCTTTTGATCAAAATTTAATATTCAATGATCAAACTTCATATTGGAGAAGAATATGGTTCTTTTAGCTAATATATGTGTGAACCCCGAACCCAACTCATTTAGTTAAAGAAAAATGGAGGGACAAATGGGCTCTCGCCCAAGACGGCAGAGCCCATACTCCTAGAAGCCTTTGAATGAAAAAGACTTCAACTCGTATTTAAGAATTAAGAAGGCTAAGGTATGAGAAAAGGTCCCTGGGCCCATCCAAAAAAAGAAGCCTAGAAGGCCCTTTCAAGGACAATCTTACCCCAATAAAGTAGACGTATTAGAGATCGAGATAGAGTTGGGAAATCGAGATGACGTACAAACAGACATGCCCCTCCCTAAATAATCCTCGAGAAGGCATGCCGCATTAAATAACCATTACCAAAGTCAGTGTGGCAGGTACATCATTGATAGGGACGATAGTAAGAGATCAACCGCATTAAATGATCCAATATGAGATCACAAGTAGGATAATCCGGTGAGAGATCCTATCCCTTATAGGATCCTAGATAGAGGCCACACATCACCACCTACCTCAGTCGAACACAATTGAAGGCACTGCAGGAGACTACCGAATTAAATGCACAAGCATGGCACACCTAAACGGAAGATGAATGCCCCTAGCACGAGTGGAACAGAGACCCTGTCTTGCGAGGAAAATATAAAGCCTGAGCGTAGGTAAAACTAGAACAGAGACTCAAATGCCTTTCCCTCCTAAGCTCCTTGTAAACTATACGAACTTTATCATCAAAGATACCCTGGGGACTCTCAGCCCCACCCCTTTTGATGGCAGGTTCTAGGTAGACGTAGCCAGGGTTAAGAAAAACATTCCTAACATTTTGGCGTTGTCTTTGGGAGCATTAATTTCCTGTATTTTGACTTGATTCTCATATGCCTACAGCAACACACTCTTAGGTAATCCATTATCGGGAAGTTGACAAGTGTTCGCATAGAAAGCATGATGGAAGTGAGATTTGCAAGAATGGAGGAAAAGATCAATCGCATGACTTTAGAAATGGAGAATCTCTAGTGGAAAAACAAAGCTTTTAGGCGGAAGGATAGATGAGCCATTGCGTCAAGCCAAGTAGAAAGGAATGACGCAGAATCAAAAAATACGACTGGGGCCAACCTTGGTGATGAGGAAAAATGAAAGATATACTAGGACCTACGTCACCTCATGAATAAGTATGAGGAGATGGCTTGGAAAATCAGCACACCTTCCTCAGCGGTATCAACCTGCCATCCATATAGTGTCTAAATAATGACGGTACCCTGTCGTTGAAGTTCAAAGTTTAGCAGATAGAGCTATATGACGGGTTAAGAGACCCTGTTGAACACTTGGAAACTTTTATGGCTCACATGACTATCCATAAATTTTGTGGGGAGATCGCTTGCCGAGCTTTCCCCTTAATATTGAAGGGATGGCGAAGGGATGGTTCAGAGCCTTTCACCTAGGCTTGATCAGTACTTTTGAAGAACTCGCTAGGCTACCCTTAATATAGCTTATGGCAAGCAGGAAGAGACTGCCAATGGCGTACCTCCTAACTGTCAAACAACAGGAGGATGAGAGTTTGAAGACATACCTATCCCAGTTTAATAAAGAACGCATGAAAACCGATGACTAGGATGAGAAGATCACATTGACTACGCTCCTGGGAGGCTTATGGCCAAGCAACCCGTTTATGACGAAGTTGGCCAGGAGAACCTCGCCACGTTGCTGGAGTTCATAGATAGGCAGACGATTTTGTCAACGCTGAAGACACGCTTAGAGCCTTGGCCCCAAGAAAAATCGAACTAGACGAAGCGAAAAAGAGTTCCAAGGAGCAAAAAACTGGCAAGACCTTTGAAGAAGCCTAAGAGAAGTCAGCATAGCAGAAGTCAAGACAGAGATGCACCTTCTAGGAGGCAGAGTTCTAGGTTCGCCCATAACAAACCTACACGTGCAGATGGAAAGTGGGGAAAGCTCACGAGGTGGCAAGGGCCAAGCTGAAAAAAGTCATCATATTTGCACCTACCTTTAGTAGAGAGGGTCACAAGATGAAAGATTGTTACACTTAGAAGAAGAAAATAGAGGAAATGAGCAAAATCATGGCATTAGAGCGCCTAGTCGATGAACACTCAATGCCCTCACCTAGAAAACGACAGAAGTGCCAAAGCACAAACCGATCCTGATGGTCGCGTAGTAGCGTGAGCCCAAAACGATTGAAAAAGATGCAAGGAGATGCCCACGAGCCTCTTGCCAAAGCCTCGAAAGGGAGAAAGCACCATTGGGTGATATCAGTACCATAGGAAGAGGATTCACCGGGGGTGGCCCAACTTCCTCCAGAAGGAAAGCCCATGCCCGGATGGCTTGGTACGAGGAAGTATATACTTAACGAAAAGGCTCCCAAAGCAAACAAAGTGCCAAACAATATCACCATATCTTTCAAAGATGAAGACTAGGAAGCGATCTTATACCCCCATGATGATGCGCTGGTGATAATGTTGTTAATCGCCAACTATACCACCAGGAGAGTTTTGATCGACAATGGTAGTTCGACCAAAATTCTCTTATGAGATGCCTTTACCAAAATGAAGATTGATCCCAATAGACTACACCATTCATCCACGCCTCTGAAAGGGTTCTTGACAACTCCCTAAGTGTGCTTTGCCAAATAAGCCAGCCTTAAAGAACTGTTGGCATCCATTCGAGGTAAAAGTTCTAAGCCTAGATCAACAAACAACATATTAGAGCGAGAAAGGGGGAAATCAGATTCAAAATGAGCACATCAAGAGTTCAATCCAGGGATAAAATGATTACAAAATATTACATTAAAAGAAAAAGAGAGAAAGAAAGAAATAAGAAATTTGTCTTTAGGGATGTGGTGGCGAAGCAGGAAAGGCATCGAGTATCAAGTCTCGACCAAGGGAGTCGATAAAGTGGAAAGCGGTGCTGCTGGGCTTGATAAGTCTATATTAGGGTTCCTTAATAGATGATGCTTCAATCTCTTTAGAACATATGGAAAGCTCAGGGCCCATGTCTCGTTACAGACGCCCCTAGCCGCTACAAGCTAGGGGGATAGGGGAACAATCTCTTATTGGGAAAAAGTCAACTCGGCCTCTAGTCGAGTGGCTTTATTCTTGTAGTCAATAGAGCTTTGCCTGTGAAACTCCATCATCTTTCCAAGCTTGAGGAATTTCTCATTATGCTTCTTTAGGTCCTTGTTTGTAGCTACAAACCAAGCTTCCAACTCGGCCATCTGACCCCAAGTAATGTCAAGAGTTATGGATAGCTCCCGACGAGAGTTCATGGAGTCAGACAATTAGTTAGCATAATCTGAAGCCCGCTCGTTGGCCCCTTCCAACTCCTTTTCCAAAGGTTAGAGCCTGTCCCGACCTTTGTTGTGCTCTATCTCCAAAAGGTCGAATTCGAAGTGTTTCCTCATCACCTCTTCCTCGAATTGTTAAAGTTTGTGGCATAAGTTGGCCACTTCATCCCGAAGTCCGGTAGCATCTTCCTCCAACATGTGGGAATGTGTGGCCCAGTCTGAACACGAGGTCACCAGAACATCCTTATTCGCTCGTAAATTAGAAATAACCTAGCTTATCTCCTCAACGTAAGCACAAAGGGCGCGAACCTCGTCCTCCTGGTAAAGTTGGCGGCGCACTATCCACCCAGTGAGATCATTGACTCCCTAGAACGTGAAGAAAGTTAGTAAGAATGCGGGCCAAAGAGATGTGATGAAATTGATGAAAATAGAAAAGGCTTGCTGGAGATAAGTAGGACTTGAGAAGATTTGCAATGTCCCGAATTAACTCTGCCATCCAACTTCAGGGCTGCAAAGTAGGTTCTAGGGGGTGTGACCCAGAAGGGCGAGAACCTGAAGAACCAGGCAGTCCCAAAGCAAAAAGCATCCTTCCAGCTAGAGATTACTCGACCAAGCCTCGCGTTGGGATGGAGAGGTCGGGGGTGACAAAGGCACGAAGGCAACACTTATCGCCTCGCCACCCCCGGAGGAACCTCCACGGCAGAAGAGGAACTTTGGAAGGTGAGGAAACTTGGTCAAGACCCCCCCCTCCCAAAGAAGTTTCAGGGTGGTAGGACGGATGGAAAAGCCTTTGCGCTTAAAGGATGAATGCCAAGAGGTGCAACAGTAATTGAGACCTGAGCCCCGTCATTCTCAGTGCCAGAAGGATCGTCTCGAGACGAACCTCGAGGATCAAGTGGGAGATCGAAAGCCTCCCCACTTACCAAAGTGGGCACAACATATGGAGAAGAAGCGTCGCGATCATCCCAATGAGGTATCTCCTTACCAACGTTGTGCATTTAGACTATGTCATCAGGGACCAAATAAATTTCATCCATGGCCTCGAAAGGCATGTCTAAAAGATGGTTTACAGAGCCTTCCTGAGTAGGTTTCCGAAAGGCGAGGTGTAGCTCCACACCTATATCCCTCTCCTCCTCCAGGAGGCCAAGAACTTTGGTCACGCATTTAGAAGAGTTCTAGACCGTGTCGATTGGCTCTTAACTATCAGACTCAGAAGGTTTAGCCTCCAGGATTAAGGCCAAGTCAGTCTTGACCTTCCTCATGACCTCCTCCAAGCAGTCACAAGGAGTTGAAGCCGAGCGGGCAAGCCCGCTGCTCCTGGCAGGCTGCGAGGCCTATCGCCAACCACTGCCCTCAAGTACTGAACCACTACCCTTAAGGACCGACAATGACTACCCAAGAAAGGGAGCAGTAGCATCATTGGAACTTGAATCGCTAGAAGATTGGTCCGAGTTGTCCACACGGGGTTTCTTCCCCTTCTACTTCAACCTGATGAAAGGCACCCCCCTTTGCCCATGAGAACTAGGCAGATTCTTCAAAAAGTAGAGCCCACCAGTGCGAGGGCGAAAAGGAAACACCAAAAATCAGTCAATATTATCCTGGGTAACAATGGCGTCAATTGGGACTCCCTCTCGGTTTTGGTTCGTCCACAAGTAAACTGCTTGAAGACAATCTTTTTCCCTAGATGAAGGCACCACCTCAAACTCACAATCTTCAAGAACCATGCTCCACACCGCCTAAACAGGAAACTCCTGGCAACGGGCTTCTTCCTTCAGAAACTCCCAACCGAAGCCCGACACAAAAAGGAACTGTTTCTGGCAGTCTTTAACATGGGAGTTGTAGGGTTCAATGTATAGCCGTGGGTTGTGAGCCAAAACTGCACAGATTACCGTTCGAACGATGAATACCATCACAATAGAGGAATTACCAGGGAGTAAGGTCGGGGTACTCCTCACCAAGTGGCTCCAAGACTTGGCGCCACATGATGCAACTTGCCAACAACATCCTCCAAGCATTAGGATGAAGCTGGGCCAGGGCTAAACCTAGATAATCCAAAATGTCTCATTGGACGGCATAAGGGAAGGTGTAACCCCATTTGGAATGAAAGCATAAAAAGGGACACCTTTTGGGGAACCCCTTTTGATCCACAGCCCTGCAACCAGGCTCAAGACCTCCAAAACACCTGAGTCAGGAACTCCATACGAACACCGCATGGACTCCAAGTCTGCCTGGGTAATCATGGAGACCCAACGACAACCCTCAAAGTCATTGGGATGGTAAGCGCCATCACTCTGGCCCTTTGGGAAGGAGCATGAGAATGAGAAGAATGCGAACCACGAACCTCGAGAGCTAAAGCGGGAGGTGTTGCACGGAGCCATGAGGAGTGAAGAAAAGACATGGTGTGAAAGGAAGAAGAAAAGCAAGAAATTAGGATTCAGAAAAAAGCGTGAGGGTGAAGACGATGAGGGCCTAAGAAAGAAAGGAAAGCAACGGGAAAATGAAGCCAACGAAGGGACAAACTTAAATAGGAGCCACAAACGGTCAGACATCTCCAGCCGCAGTTTGACAAGCGTCACTAGCATAAATACCGGAAGGACAGATCCCCCAATTCACGATACACGAAAGAACATGGGACTAAACCGACACACACCATCTCAAACATGGAGAGATGTACCGATGCGAAATCGAATAGATAAGACCTTGACATAATTAAAAATTCCTACCACACTCGTGTGACTAGAATTTGAGGGGTAACTAGAGGGGCAAATGGGCTCTCGCCCATACTCCTACAAGCCTTAATTTAAAAAACTTCAGCCCGTAGTTAGGAATTAAAATGGCCAAAGTATGAGAAAGGGTCCTCGAGCCCATTTTGAAAAGAAACCGAAAGGTCTTCAGGGACAATCTTACCTCGAAAAAAGTAAACGCATCACATGCCACGATTGACGGGGGAAATCAGAACGGCATACGAATAGACGCGGGAAGCCATGTCACATTAATTAACCATTCCCAAGGTCAGTGTGGTAGGTAAGTCATTGATCGGGACGACAGTAAGAGATTGGCAGCATTAAATGATCCAATACAGGATCATAAATAGGATAATTCAGCAAGAGATCTTATCCTTGGCAGGATCCTAGAAAGAGGCCACACATCACCACCTGCCTCGGTCGAACACAACTCAAGACACTAGCAGGAGACAACCGAATTTAATGCACAGGCATGGCACCCCTGAACGGAGGACGAACGCCCTTGGCACGGGTGGAAAGAGACCTTGTCTTGAGAGGACGATATAAAGTCTGAGCACAGGTAAAACTAGAATAGAGACTCAAATGCTATTCCCTCTTAAGCTCCCTGTAAATTGTACTAAAGTTATTATCGAAGATACCTCAAGGACTCTCAGCCCCACCTAGCTCGTGATGGCAAGTTTCAGGTTCGCATAGCTAGTGTTACGAAAAAGGTCCCTAACAAGAAGTGTTACAGAAACAAAGGTATTAATAAAATAAATCCAAATAGTGACATGACTTCATGTGATCTATCATATCAATTTTATAATAGAAGTAACTCTACAATCTAATGTATTACGTCAAGTCATGTTACTTTGTGGGTTTATTTTTGTATAATCTTTTTGTGTCTAAAATATTTCTCTTAATTAAATAGGTTAGACCGCTCAATCATACCCGAGACACAAATTGTGTCAAATATTATTGCAAACATACAAATCATTGAAAGAGAGTGGCATTAGGCACAAACAGCTGCTTTCCAAGAAACAACCTCTTTAACTTAAACACAATGATTTTGACACAATGGACTCTTTCTTCCCCATCAATGCCGCCATCATCATCTCGTCCTCATAATCTCATCAAAATTTTATACATTATCTTTTAATTATCCTGACTCATGACAAATAGTAAATATTTAATCTGCAGTAAGATAAAATAGCATGTAGACATGCCCTTAGGTCTCCCCTGCTCTGAGGCTCTTCTTTGTAAATTTAAACTACTTAAGGTCAAAGGGAGGGTCAGTCCATTGCCTTTGTGTTCTCCTCGTGACAGTGGCCCACTCCCTCGTGGTTAGTCATCCTGAAATGAGCTGGGCTTATCTCCACATCACATCGCTAAGGCATTTTTTCCTGATCAAGATAAAATATTAAATATCATTGAGTGCGGGGAAACAATGGTTCTTAAAGCAATTTGACATGTACTAGGTCTTTGAATTCAAATCTGAATATGCATTCAATCTTCTTAGATTATTAGTATTGACACTCTCTATGAGGAAGTGCGTATGCGCCGTTTGAAAACTGAAAACTGATGTGGATATATTAGGTAGGAGACTTTTGATGATGGGATGCGTGGTCATCAATGATGGCTGGATGCCAACAGATTTGGCAGTCAATCACTGGAAACTAGAAGGAAAAGCGCGTGAGGAAAAATGTGAGAGGAATGGAGAAAAAAGGAGATAAGTGAAGGGAGGGGGAGAGGAGGAAAAAGGTCGGCCGGCATGGTTACTGTTGAAGCTTGATAGGGGCATGCCCTTTTACAGGGGAGTCGGGCGAGAGAGAGGGAGGCAGTGGTTTTGGATGTATGGATTTGTGGATAAGAATTTAGACTTGGTCTTTAAATTCTAAATATCTTGTTTAGATCATATATTAAAATTTGAGCTAGATTTACACTAAAACTAAACAAATCATGGTTGATATTAAATTCAAATTCAAATCCAAATCCAATCGCAGTGCTAGGATATTCTGCGCTAAAAACACTTTCCTTCGTTTTCATGATCCCCATCCGAGTAATGCTACGTATAGTTGTGGAGTACGCAAACACCGCGCAATCATTTTTTAAAAAAAAAGTGAGATCCACCATTAAAAAATTAATTTTTTATTTCGTATTTACTCACTTTTTTTTCAAAAGGATTCTACGGTGTTTGCACATTTCACGATTACAAATATCATTTATGTATCGTAAAAACTGGACAATTATAATCAAATTAGTTGTTTTCGTATAACGATAAACGAAATTATCAAAGTTCCACATCAAATCACTCGGAATCACAAAACAAACCAGGCAAGACACCCCTAATAACACAGGTTATAAACCATGCAAGACCAAGCAGATCATCTTTGCTGGAACATCACAACTATGCATGAGATATCATCATAGCTCTTCCTGCATAACGCCTCTTCGATCAACTTCTCTGATGCTTTTTGAGCATCATTCAACGCTCCGATGCAATCAAAAGCCTCTTGGTTTGACATCACCTATAACAAACATGTATTAATCTCTTTTGACATCAAACGCTATATCCTTCAACTTCAATGCATTATGGTTGATGGTATGTTATCTATTCGATTAGTATATGATGTGCTGCCATTGAAAACAGGGTTGTGGATGATGGTTTCAAATTCTCAAAAAGATACTCATTTTGACTGTTTTGAAGTTCTTAGCAGTCATTTCCAGCTTTTGACAAAGGCCTGGAAAATAAAAGCTTTAGGTTCCCTGCAAAAATGAAGAATTTATGATAGTTTTGAATTAATCAACATGCAAATCGAAAGTATTGATATTGATGGGGGATTGGATGGTGAAAGGGAGGAGACAAATTACTTGGTTAGCATTTCAGATAAGCAACTTTAACTATGTTTGGTTTTTCCAAAAACAAACCTGAGTGTTAAAGGTGATGCTTTATTTTCAGAATCATAATTATTTCAGCTCATAAGATAATAAATTTTGTTCATGCTAAAGTTTGTTGAAAGCTATGTTGAAAAATAAGAAGCATGAATCCATGATGTTGTGTAGTTAAACTCGTACAAATAAAATTTTTATGGCAACATGATTATAGTATTATTTCCGGAAAAATTCTCGTGCAAACAATAATTTTCTCACACACAGGTAACTTCCAAGTCTTAACAGTCAAGACTAGAAATGGTAATTGGAGGGTGCAATGCATCAACTTGTGCAATTCGGGTGAAAGATACCTTCCAATCAGCACAGCTAAAAGTGCTTATCCAGAAACTTTTTTAAGTGCAAACCTAGATCTTACCTTCCACAGGCCATCACTTGCCAAAATAATGGATTCAGTATCCTTATCAATCTTCTCAACCTTTACATCTGGTTCTGAAGTGATGTGCTCCTTCAGTTTCCCATCTCCAAAAGCCCTGGTCATTGATAGTTGCCCATCCACACGTGCAACATTCCCTACAATTACCTTGGAATATTAAACTCAAAAAGAAAACTTTCGAAAACAAACAGAGAATTAACAATGATTTTTACATTCATGCATGCAGGTTGGAAACATGATGGGTGATATTTTGTTGTGAAACCTCTGACGTTTCTCCCTATAAAATGCCTAATAGGAAGAGTGTGGTACATCCTTATAATGCCCAGGATGAGTTTGTTCCTAAGCCATGTGGGACTTTTCAACATGCTCCCTCATGTGTGGGCCTGTATTTTCGGTACCATCATCGTGGGTAGGTCGCAGAAGGCCATCATCAGTCATAGGTTAACCTTCTCTGATACCATATAGAAATTCATGGACCTAAATCATCTCATAAAACCGGTTCACTTGCCGTTACTAGAGGAATCCTTGTAAGTTTCTTTAGAAACACCTATTTCTACCTAGAAAAGGCCTCATAGGAGGATTGGGGCTCATCCTTATAATATCCAGGATGAGTTTGTTCCTAAGCCATGTGGGACTTCTCAACAACTGCATATAAGAAACACTTGCAAGCAATTTAAGTGAAATGGATTCTATGCATTGAGACACGCTTAAAAAAAGTCAGATGTATAGCTGAAGCGAAGAATCTAAAGCCAGTCCAAATTCAAGCGGCAGACAACACACCAGCTCAAGCAGATCAGAACAAAGGAGATGATAACAATGAAATGTCATGAGAGAAACTTATATTTGGATGTATCTGTTAAAGCTTTTGTAACCAATTTTATTGCAAATACAATCCCAGCTCCCAAAGAATTTGCAAAACCACCTACATCCCAAAATATGTCTACCTCAGCTTCTGTATCATCTACCATCTCCTCTAGCTTCTCTACCTCTTCCATGTCTCCTGCCCTTGCTCCTACTCTATCCCCAGCTCAAACCTCATAACTTCAGTTATTCCTATGCATCGTGCGTATATGACTAATAGAAGATATCGTCGGAAAAAGCAAGATTTTAACGTTAGTTTTCCTTTAGTGACACTGATTAAACAAGCAGGATATTCGCCGTGGTTGACACTGGATTTTATTCCTGAACCGTTGTCAAAAAGATCATAGAAGATAAGAAGCTTTACAGACTTTCAATTATTTGTAAATATAAATGATCCAAATAATAAAATTATTGTGCTTATAAAAAAAATTATCCAAATAATTGTATTTTAAACAGACATTCACTGTAGTTCTGAATAATTCAAACAAAGTGGAGTCAACTTTGGTGAAGGGTGGCTGCCCTGTTTTAATGAAGACCATTGGTTGACCCAGACTCCTGAGGAGAAGCCTTCATTCTGAACACATCCAAAGCCTGTATTCATGATGCAAATGGACCTTTTGACCGAAGGAAAGAAAAAAAAAATTATACGATATGCAGCATCAATCAATGGTAAAAAATATGTTTAAGGTCTAATCCAGATCACTAATACTAACTTAAATATGCTGTAGTTTAACAAAACACATACACCTGAAAGGTTTTGAATCTCACAACAATATCATCAAAATAATATACGTGTTTTTCAACTGCACATTTAAATCTACCAACACTATAACTTAGATTACTATAAGTACCTGGCTTTTCAGAAACAAATCCACCTCTGCTCTCAACAAGCTGCTTCTCCTTCTTTGGCTCATGATCTATTGCAATTTGTTTAACCACACCATTTCTGCATAAAATTGCCCGAGAGTCACCCACATTAGCTACAATCAGGGTTTCTCTATCAATTAGTATTGCTGTAACAGCTGTCGAGCCTCCTCGTGAACCAACTCTCTCCAGAATTTCATCATTTGTAACTTCATATGCAGTCTTGATTGAGTGTTTAGGGTTTGTCCAGAAATTAGGCTATTCATAATATTATTAACACAATCAAAATTTCCTCTAAAAAGTGTCCTCTCTACAGAGAGGTGAAATAGACAGTCAAAATTTAAGGTCCATACCTCACTTAGTACTTATCAAATAAATGGCTTTGCAAGTACTTGGCAACAAAACGACCCGAGTGACCATAAAAAATTGCATATAGTCCTAATTCATGGCCATTAACCTCTCTTGTTTCTGCCACGAGATAATCTTCCATTTGGTGGTCCATTGTTCCTTTGATCAAATAGAATCCGTGACTGAGATGTCTACTTATAGGATCCCCATCATCATTGTCTTCTGTGTCTTCTATAGAAGTACCATGTCCAGCTTTGAATTCCTCCTCATTTTCATAGTCCACATCATCTATGGACCCACCATGTCCAGCTTTGAATTCCTCCTCATTGTCATCATCGGCATCATCTATGGACCCGCCATGTCCACCTTCCTCCTTCAATCATATGCCACAGTTAGATAACTGCTTAGACGTATATTCTATTGAATGAGAAAATTAACATACAATATGTGGGAAAGTCTCAAAAAAGAGCAATATATGGTGTGCTTTTATCAAAGCCTCACAAGATCATGGAGATAAACATTCACCCCATTATTTGGCCAAGGAAACATGCATCTAAAATATTATATAGCTTAAATGTTCACTCTTGTTCTGCCACCAACATGTTTGTACATGACAGATTGTTCTTTGAGAAATATCATTCTTGAATGGCTTTTTGAGCAATCCTAGCAACTCAATGTGCACTTTGTGCACGTTCCTCTATACAAATTGACAGAAGTTTCACCCAATAACTACACTCATTATGATCTTTCGCTTAATAATTTCCCCTTCAAACTCTGGGTTTGCAATTCCAACAGAGTGATATAAAAAGATCATATTGGTATCACCAAGAAAACCCTGGATTTGAAAAGAAAAAAAAAAAAAGAAGAAGAAAAGAGAGACCATATTGGTATCACCTGGGAATCTCGCACACAAGCATAATAGGAGCCAAACCCAAGGTTGGACTATTGGAAGCTATGGAAAAAAATTTGGGGTAAAATGTTGTCACTCAAGGAAATAGTTGTAGGCTTATGTAGAATCATATAAACTAATTCTAAGTTCAGAAACTACAATAACTAGATCTCCTGAATGACCTAAAATTTTGAACCAAGCTTTTCAGCATTGAAAGGAATCATACATCTTGTTGAGACTAGCAAAGAAAATGTCATTGACATAAAACTACAAGTGCAACAATCGAATGTCAGGTTATCAAGCAGCAGAGGCATGCATTGGGAACTAGAAAAAAAGTCTCCAAGAAAAACCTCCACCTCACTTTAAACTTCTCTTGCAGTTTCTTCTTCGGGAAAATATTTTGTCTTCTGCAATCTTTCCAAATAAAAGAGGCATGGGCAAAACTTAGCATGTCTTTGGGCGCAATACAGATACCAACTAAATCATATAATCTCTGTGCAGGTTTTTCAGAACAGCACCAAGTCAAGGGAATGGTAAATATTTTTGATGGCTGCCTGACTGGATAAAAAAAATGTAAAAAGTATTATATATTTTATTCAATGATCATTGGTCTTAAACCTGCAAAAGAATATTTTGCAGGGTTAAACACCATATTCACTAATTTTAACTAAAAATATATCTACTAAAATATTAGGTCATATGTTGACACAAGATGATAGCACAGAACTGCATGGACAATGCTCTGGATTGAAAGATACTGAAGGGTGGGGCAATTTTACTATTTTTACTCGAATTTATCATTAGTTTTTTAGATTATGAGCAAAGATTTTATGATGACATGGATGTAAGGTTCACTCCGCGGTTAGAAATGGTCAATAAATGAACATCGAAGAAATGTCCATTTGAAGTACTAGTCCAAGTGCTGCTCCCTGATATTCAATTTCAAAATGCATTATATAAGCACAACAACTTAGCAACTTAACAACGTGCACAGAGAGGAATCAAATTAGAAGTGTACATAAAAGTGCAGTGGTAAAGATAGAAAAATCTCATACCTTTCTTTCATGTCCATCCAACTTGTTATTTGAACTTAATCTCCTCTTCTAATAAAGGTTGAATAGAATTTAGGTAACCAGGGAAATATGACAAAGTAAGATAGCATAACAAAAATTTAGGAGACAAGTAGAATTTATATACAAAAAGGACAAATGTAGTGCTAATTTTAAAATTTCCCCCACTAGAAGAGAAACAATGATTTAGAAGGGAAGATATACATTACGTGCCAAGTTTGAAAAATACTTGCTCAGGTTAAGGATAAATTACACGGAAATCAAGCTTGGATGAAAAAAAAAATTACAGTTTATTTGCATGCAAGAAGAAGGAATACCTTCAGTTTATTTGCTAATATTTCTTCTGGAAAGTGTTTTGTTTTACTCTAGCAAAATCATACCAAGTAAACTAGTCATAAGCGAGAAATCTTGCAAAAATTGTAATAACACTAACACATCATTCAATTACAGTGAATAACGTTATGTTTTTGAGTATTAGAATAACACGTAATTGCTTTCAGATTCTCTACATTTCTAAAAATCAAACTATGTTCAAATTTGTTTTGAAGAACAAACACTATTCTTTCAGACAGAGAGCCTCACGTTATGAATTATGACAAGAGTCAGAGCACATAAGAAGGAATTGGAGTTAAAATTGTGGAATTTCTTTTGCTAAATAATTAGATAGTCATATCCAATTGCTAGGATTCCCCAATCAACAAGAGGAAGAGATGCACACTGAATAAGCAAAGCCCTGTGGAGTGTCACAGGAGTTCAACTGTCTACTTGACATTTGGGCAGAACTCTAGTATCAACACCTTGACAACACAAGTACAAATCGACATATAACACTAAAAGCTGATACATATACGGCCATCTCTTTTCAAGATGGATTCACTTTTTGTGTAGGCAGGACAACCCATGTTCATATATTTAATTAACAAACATATAGCTCAGACTAAAGAGTTTCCTATGCATACTACTACATATTATGAGACATTTGTAAGGCAGAGACACTAACTGAAAATCTTCGAACCCAACCAAATGGGTCATTGTTGTTATAAATCAGTAACAGTTCAAACATTCAATTTATCAACTTCTACCTGCTTTTATTCCGATAATCCAAATGATGACATAGTTTTAGAATGTATGAGTAACAATTTCCATGAGACAGGCCCAAGTGAATTGACAAATATGAGGAATTTGCTTGGGTTAAACGTTGACCCTCGAACTAATAGTGACATTTATTGTGGAAAATCAGAAGCAGCTAACATTCTTGTTCTACGTGTTCATCACAAGATATTCACGAGCACAAAAAACCTGATACACTGGGAAGTTTATGAGACACAAATGCATCGCCTCTATGCACAACTCCAAGCGCCAGTTTAATCATTTACAACAACGATAGAATATCATCATCCCTGATTAGACATTTCATAAAGCTTGCTATAAGTCTAATCGGGATCAATTATGAAGAATGGAATAAGTCTCTCCCCATCCATATAGCAATTATGAACCTTGATTTGGCTTTAAAGGGTTGAGGCACCTCCTAAGCCCCTGATAAGGCTCCTTCTAAGGATAAGTCTCATTATGAGACTTGGGAGCATTCAAGTAAGACTTGTCAAGTCCATTAAGCAGGCTATACCCTGACACTGATAAAGCTAAGAATTTTCTAGAGGCTGAATCTCACCAAGAAAATCCTTACGTTTATCAATGTCAGGTTTACTTTGGCTAATGGACTGGTAACTGGTATACTTCATTGTCGTAAGACGAGTCCTACTTAACTGCTCCCAAAGCTCATAATGAGAACCATCCTTGGCAGGAGTAGCATCAGTGGGCTTTGGAGGTGTATCAACCCTTAAAGCCAAATCAAGGTTCATAATTTAAATTGATGGTCAGAGATTTATACCAATCTTCATAATTGATCCTAGTTAGTCGAGACATATTTACCCTGTTTGGATAGTGAGATGAGATGGTTTCATGTGAAAGTTGAAAGTTGAATAAAATATTATTAGAATATTATTTTTTAATATTATTATTATTTTGGGATTTGAAAAAGTTGAATTATTTATTATATTTTGTGTGGAAATTTGAAAAAATTTTAATGATAAGATGAGATGAAACCGTTTTTATATCCAACGAGGCCTAAATCTTAAAAATGTCAGCTCCCTATACTCTTAATCAATAGATTATGATCCAATTAGTTAGCTACATTTGTGCTTCCTTTGTTTTAGTAGGCATGGTTCGCCTTCACCCACCTAAACACAAGGAATTTGATCAGCAAGTTTTCCAAAACCGAATGGAAGAGAATTGTAACTTTCCAAAAATCCTTGCAGAAAATCAAAGAAAGAAGGTCTATTTTCCCACATAGTTCGTCGGTCAAACCAACGAATCTCTTCTCAAAGCCAACAAACATAAACATGCTCTCAGAAATAAAACCAAACATTAACACAGCGAACACAGCATAGATTATACAAGTTAAGAGCATTCTTCATGGTAACAACATAAATGGTGTACCTTCATTACAAATGGTGTACCTTCATTACAAAGAGAAAGTAATGGAGGGAGGCAAATCTCTTTCCCTTACTGAGGAAATCTATTGCTGCACAAGGTGCTGGCTTTGCATGCGGAAACCGCATTCATCATATATAGGATAGACAACGACGATTACACGTGCTGATACTACGGTCCGTCAAAGATCGTGTCTCCGACCGCTTTGCCGAGACATTACAAGTGGCAGTCGTCCCTGGAGTACATATAAAGAGTACATGAGTAGTGTGTCATCGGTTACAAGCTCAAAATATTGTCCAGTCATTTGTATAAAAAGTAAGCTCGTTCAAATAAAATAAATAATGTTGAGAAAATTTATCGATAAATTGTTAATTATATATATATTTTATTTAATAATTAAATAATTGATTATTAATAAATTGATATTTAAAAAAAAATATTTAAAGATATTTAAAAATGATTGAAAGAAAAAAAAATAAAAAACTACAATGCGGGACACCATTCTCGGTCTCCTCTAATAAAATAATTATTTTTATAATTTTTACGATAGGATATTCTTTTCTTTTATATAATAGATCTATGTGAAGATTATATTTAGAGCTTGTACAAATCATTACTCGTATATAGAAACGTATATAGGTTTATTGAAATTATCATAATTGATCCCAACATAAATTACAACTTGGGAGATACACATTCAACTTTTATTAAATTTTTTATATAACTATATTATATATTAAAAATATTTTTATAAAACGATGTTATTTTTATATAAATTATTTTATAAAGATATTCCTCATTTAAAAAAAAAAAGATTGAATAAAAGCTTGTATACGTATCAATTTTTCCTCGGAAGTAACATGAATACTCCTTAATTTCTCTCTAGCAATGGAGCATATGTTGGATTCTGGAGTGGTTTTAATTAAGGGGAGATTATTGCGGAACTGGAGTTTATACATTTTGCAATGCTACACAACTTTTTTGGTCTCCATATATCACATTTTTTTTAAATTTTTAAATTAAAATTTTTTTTTGAATTTATTCATTTTAAACTAATTTAATTCTTTTATTTATTATTTACATATTAAATATTTGATAAAAAAATAAAAAATAAAAAAAAATGTAATGTACAGAGATTGTGTAGCTTTTTTCTTAAAAATTTGCAAGACCTTTCATATCCAATAAACCACAGTGATAGGAAAACAGAGCTACTCCGTAACAGAGTATCCTTTTTAAGCATAATACAATAGTTACTCGCCTCATCATATAATGCACATGTAAAAAGTGCAGCTCTTGGTTTTCTGATTTTTGTTAGCTGTATCAATTGGCAGAACCATCTGCAATTTGCTGACAAAGCATTTACTACAGTGTTTGATCCAGAATCCATACATGGGTCGAACAAATAAACCCAACACTGCAAATTAACTCTAGAAAGGAATTT
This sequence comes from Pterocarya stenoptera, assembly GCA_003123785.1. Classification (NCBI taxonomy): domain Eukaryota; kingdom Viridiplantae; phylum Streptophyta; class Magnoliopsida; order Fagales; family Juglandaceae; genus Pterocarya; species Pterocarya stenoptera. The sequence continues at coordinate 437,903 of QEOT01005837.1, forward strand.
TGTATGGAAGAAAAACTCGTTTGGTTAGAGATGTTTTATTAAAAGTTAAATAAAATATTGTTAGAATATAATATTTTAATATTATTTTTATTTTGAGATTTAAAAAAATTAAATTATTTATTATATTTTGTACGAGAGTTTGAAAAAATTATAATAATGAGATGGGATGAGATGATTTTGTGTATCTAAACCAGACCATTAGAGAAAAATAGAAAAGTAACCTACCAGTTGGGAAATATGAGTTCTTATTTCACAATAATGACTTCACTTAACGGGCAACTAGAACAAATCTACAACAATGCACCATGATGCTTGTTTGATGTTGGGTTTTTCTTTCAAAGCAGAGCTTGTAAAAGGAATTGTTCATGAGGAAATAATATCAAACATTTGCGGTTCTTTTAACAAACAACCGGCAACTTTTTCTTTTGCTTTGTATCTCTCACGACCAGCAATAAGAGGAACCAAAAGCAAAAAGTCATAACCAAAGAAGAGAAATACTGCTCTTTATTTGTTTTCAATTCTGATTTTTTACAACAAAGAATCTGCCACTATCCTTTCACAACACACGCCTCCCTTGTAAATCCTTCAAAACAGATATCACCTCGACAACAAATCTTCTCTTGCAACATTTTATATATATATATATATATATATTTTATATATATAAATACCAGGGAAGAATATTTGGTGTGTGACTATAATAACCGCAGCAGCTTATATTACAATGTTTCGTAAGTGCACAATTGCTGACCAAACTTTACCAAAACCATGCCCAATTTTTGAAATTCTTTCTAATCACTTAGCTCATCTTCAATGCCGGAAACACTCAACCTCGCAGAGGCCTGCTTAGCCCACTTGACAATTTTTTCGGCCTCCCGGCTAATCTTCTCTTCCTCTTTCATTGCCTTCTTTAGCATCTTTTGCTGCTGTTTTGTCGAAAAACTGCTCGAAGCAGATAAGTACTCATCGTTCTTGCCCCAATCAAGATCGATACCTGTAGAATGATTTTCCTTACTATTATTGTGAGCCTTCTTTGGAGAACACCAGAAGCAACCAATTTTCTTAGGCGGAGAAGGTGAGTCCCTCAACGAAAACGAATTAGAAGAACCCACAGGAGAAGAAAACAACCCTGGTTGCGGTTTTAATTTCGTGCGACTTTTCTCATCTGGGCCCTGCTTGGAAGTCGAAGAAATCAAATTTTCCAGCGACGAATCGGACGAATTCGAAGGAGATGAAATCGACCCACGTTTCATATTTGTCGCCGAACCCCTTTTTCCATTTGGGTTCTCTTTGGAAGGTGAGAAAGCCTCATTTTCCTTCGAAAAATCAGAGGAGCCACGAGACAAAGAGTCGTACCCGGATGGTGATCTTGGCCTTGAACCTAATTTCTCATCTCGGCCCCGTTTGGAATGGGAGAATACTGCAGCATCCTCCTGTTTACCACTACCAGACAGTCTGTCCGCCTTAGCCGAGTTGTCATGGATGTTGTTGTTGTTGAAGTCGTTCTTCGTGTACGGATGAGGGGTTGAGTGTTTTGGTCTGGGGTCAGTGAGCGGGAAGGACTTGAGTTTGCGGAAACGGGACTCGAGATCAGTGGGGAGGAGGGAAGAGTCGGAGAAAGAAGCGCAGTTGATGGCAGAGACTTGCTCGAGAACGCAGAGATCTTGAGCTTGGGAGATGAGCTCTTCAACAGCCGATTCGTCGGTGTCCGATAGGTAGGAGAAATCGGCCATTCGAAAGGGCAGATAGTTTAGGAGGAACCTCTCACACACTCGAGTGGAATGAAGTGCGGATTCATCTTTTGGGGAAGTGAAGAAGTTGCGCGGATGTACATCTAACGGCTAAATTGGATGTATTATTCCACGCTCACGCTCTAAGGTTTGAAGTTTTCAACGGGTTGGGACCCACACTCTCGCTTTCTGGTGCTCATCCCGCTGTCATTTTCAAGACGGAACAATATTCACACTTTTGATAGCGGATCAAAGGAGCAGCCGTGACTCGATTCTCTATCCTTTTTATCTATAAAAATTTCTTCCTGATTTCTCACCAATCAAACAAAGAGCTAGTGGAAATAAAACTGAGCTTCTTTGAGTAATCACATAAGATGATAGTAAATTTTATGAATAATAGTAAGATAATCATAAATAGTAATGAGATAATTTATGAATAATAATAAATTAATTTATGAATAACAGTGAGATAATTTATGAATAATAATAAGATAGTTTGTGAATAATAGTAAAATAATTTAAGATGATTATTTTTTAAAATTTGGAAAAGGAAAGAAAAAATGTTAAATAAAAAATATTATAAAATTAAAACATTATAATGATGGTGTTTTATTATAAAATTAAAACATTATAATAATATAGTTTTATAATATTATTTCTATTTAAAAATCTAAAAAAAATTGAAATTATTTTTTATTTTTTATTTGAAAGTTTGAAAAAGTTCTAATGATTAATTTAAAATTTTTATATTTAAATTATATTCGAGAATAACATAAAATGAGATCAAATAAGATTAATAAATATTTTGTGTCTCGTTTAAAGCCTCAAACCTGCCCTAAGGGCTTGTAAGAATTTTACTCAAAAACCCATCACAAGCCGAGTAAAGTTTCAAAACACAAGATCAAATTCTCACAAACAGTATGCAAATAAAAAAACCAAATCCAAATCACAAATCTGTTACACGTCTGTTTACAGGAGCCAGCCCAGTTGACAAAGACAATAGGGCCCATGGGCCACTTCATAGCTTGTTTTTATAAATCTTTTTCTATAGTCTATCTTTTGCTATTTAGTTGGACTGGTAATTGTAAATGGTAATGGGCTTGAGCCCTTAAGAGGAATTTTCTATTCATTATTGTTTACTGTTTTGGCCCAGTAAGGGTCTTCAGGTTTAAGTAAAGAGCCTAGGGCTCTGGTTTTAAGATCAATCAGAAAATAATATAACTTTTCTTCATCTTCTTTTTTCTTCTGAATTCTTTGGAGATTTTCTCACCCTCGAAGTGAGATATTTCATTTTTGTTCACTATCAATCTATTGGGTTTGTTATAATTGGTATCAGAGAGACACCGGTCTCTGTGTTATCATTGAAAAAATCATTATATCTCTTAACAAAATAAAAGAATCAATGGAGTGGATTCAAGAAAGTTTCGAGATTTTTCATCTACATGTAATCGATGCCAGGAAGGATTTTGAAGAAAAATTTCTCCATCTAGAGCAACATCTTTGTGCGTTGCAGGAAGAGGAAGAAAAAGAGGAAATCAATCCCAGCGAGATTCATCTTCCATTTGTTCAAAAAAATCCCTCTATTCTTCCATTTCTTTCCTTTACACTTGTACCAAGCAATAAACAGACCACAGCTGGAATCAGAGGAGATCCGTTTGGAACTATTCTCTGCTCCAACGAAAAGGACTACAACGTCCTAGATTTCTTGTGCGCCAGATGACAGTTTGACCCCAGTGGTGGTGTTGACCTTTTTCCATCACCACAAAATAACAACCATCCTATGTTCCAACCCGTAGATCTCTTTTACCCCTATGTCTTTGTGTCTCTTCGATGAGCAATCCCTCAAAAAAAGCAAGCTCCTACCCACACCTCACTAGTGATCGAGTGGAAGCGAATCTATGAGGATTTCGACAGAGGTGGGAACAGAACACGAAACGAATGGAGGAGCTAAATTTAGGAAAACTCGCTCAAGCTCTTTAGGGCTTGAGTTCTCTATACTCCTCTGTCTTCATCAATAGCACCAAGTTCGCCTACAACCTCTTTCAAGATTGTCGCACTTGCTTGTGTGATTTCAATTTGACAACTCCACCCGTCTTCGGACATCAATCCAACTTTTTGAACCATTCTCATTAGAGCTTCGTGCTTGTTTCCTCTTCTCTGGCCTCACGGGTGAATCTGATAATCCAGCAATAAAAAGCCCAAAATTATACAGCTCCTCCATAAGTCATCGCCTAACCCATAGGCTAAGGCCATAGAAAACCATGGTCATGGCGTCCTTGACTCAACGTCTTTCCCTTATCAGCAAATCATCTCATACTGAGCCGTTGAGCTCAAGCCCTACCCTCGCCTACTTCGTCATCTCTGCTCTCGACCTCCCCTCCGTGCTCAATTATGTCGATAGGGATGCAGTTGCCGGTTGGGTTTTATCCCTTCAAGCTCTCCAAAAAAATCTGAGAGGTAAGAAGTATTTCGCCTCTCTTGTGCTTGATATATTGCTATTGAGAGATGAGTTTGAGCCCTTTGATAGAGGAAGGGAAAGAAATCATGTGGGGATGCACATAGATGGAAGAGTTCTTTTGGGTAGAAGTGTTGTTGATGAATCCATGATTACAGGAGAATCGCTTCCTGTGTATAATGGAAAAAGCTTCACTTCCTGTGATGAGGTACCATTGTCAGCATTTTACTTGACTAATGTTGGAGAATGGGACAAATTTAGAAACAAAGATAGGGATATTCTGGTGCTATGGGTTCAAGATCTTTTTCATAGATTATTGCTACATGGAGTCTGTGAGTTCTACAACTTGGTTTCAGTAGATACAAACCTTGCCGCTCAACGACTTGATTTTTGCCACTTAATGTTGTTTTAAGCCATTTGATAGAGGAAGGGAGCGGGGGTCTAATATTAGAGGTCTGTTTGATATTGGTGATGGCACATTGACTGGAACTAATTGCCTAAGGAGGAAGGGAATGCATATAGTTGAAGTTGGGGACAACTCTATTGTGACTATAGAAATTAAGGCAAAAGTTCTACAAATCAAAGATAAGAAGGGCCAAACAGCACTGCACATGGATGTAACAAGTTAGTACCCTTCAGTAGTAGAGGAATTATTGCTTGCTGATTGCTCTGTACTGAATGAACATGATAAGGAAGGGGTTAAGCCTGATGTATGTATTAGTTCTACTGTTGCTACGGAATTTAAGGCAAAGGTTCTACACCAAATTAGTGGGGGATTGCATCTGCTTGCCATGCCATGTGAAAACTCAGAAGCATTGGCTTTGATCATTGATGGGAAGTCACTCACCTGTGCTTTAGAGATTGGTGTCCAGCACATGATTTAGAGCTTACTCTTGGCTATGCATCAATTATCTACTGTCGTTCTTCTCCCAAACAAAAGGCACTTGTTACTAGGCTGGTCAAAATTAGAACAGGCAGCACAACTTTGGCAATTGGTGATGGAGCTAATGATGTTGAAATGTTTCAAGAAGCAGATACGGCGGCCAGGTTTGAGAAAGATGGCTAGGATGAGTCTGCAAAAGATGTGTTTAACCAAATGTCCTCCCTATATGTTGGCTCTTTCAAGGCTAATTGCATGGGCCTTGCAATACATGGTGTGGAAGATGGAAATTTTGATTGGATCACTGATGATGAGTAGGAAGTTAATAATTTCCAGTTACAAAGTAAGTGGGGTAGTCAAACCGCACCTTGTGGACAAGGTGCTTTGAAGGGGAATGGTTTGTTACACGTCTGTTTACAAGAGCCAGCCCAGTTGACAAAGACAATAGGGCCCATAGGCCACTTCATAGCTTGCTTTTATAAATCTTTTTCTATAGTCTATCTTTTTCTATTTAGTTGGACTGTTAATTGTAGATGGTAATGGGCTTGAGCCCTTAAGAGGAATTTTCTATTCATTGTTGTTTACTGTTTTGGCCCAGTAAGGGTCTTCAGGTTTAAGTAACGAGCCCAGGGCTTTGGTTTTAAAATCAATTAGAAAGTAATAGAACTTTTCTTCATCTTCTTCATTCTTTGGGGTTTTCTCACCCTCTAAGTGGGATATTTCATTTGTGTTCACTATCAATCTATTGGGTTTGTTACAAAATCATAAATCCCAAAAATGACATATGGATATTAGAGAGGTGAAAGAAAGGAATGGTTGCTTTCTCTAGTCATATGTTGAAAAGGGCAAAAAAGAGAGACGAACATCAGGGAGATAAGTATAAAAGCATGCACGCACAACGTTGACGAGCATACTTGAGAGATGGCCAGATGAAGGGGAGACGCAGTGTGCGTACTCGAATGGTAGCGACGAGAGATGGTGAGAAATGGAGAGATCATAGAGAGAGTAATTTTTTTTTCTAAGAAAGCAAATTTTATGAAAAAGAAAAGAAAAGATGATACATGAAGAGGGAGTGAAGTTCTCCAACAAACACCCCAGTATATATAAAGCACAGTACAAAAGTGATGGAAAAAAGAAAATTAAAATGGATTTTAGGATCAGTTTCTTAGTCCACACCCTTGCCATAAAAAGAGGGTGCCATCTTAAAAGATGGTTTTTAAGTAAGCCACTGTTGGAGGCTGTGTAAGTTGTGGGGGCACTGCAGTTTGTTATCTTGAGATATTTTTTGAAGAGATCCTTAGTCCATTTTTCAAGATTATCAGTTAGAGAAAGTGATAACTTAGTAGTTCATTTTTCGAGACCGATATTGGATGGACTAATCTGCAGCCAATGCCTTTGTGATGGCGCGTGGAGGCCACGAGCCGATGGTTGGGAGGTGGGGTGGGGTAGATTAATCTAAAAGATCTTGAGGTAGGGAATTTGCTGGTGTGACGCGTGTAACCTGTGGACTCGTTAGGGAGTGGCGGCGTGTGAGTGCCACACCAGGAAACAAGAAACGCGTGCGGGTCAAGCACCGATATTTTCACCAAAGTTCCGCGTCGTTCCAGTAGATTGAAGGCTGTTGGGTTGCGTGGTGGGGTGCATGTTGACGGGTGGTCGCCAGAGAGCAATAGATCTACCAAAACTGAATGATGGAAAGGAGGACTAAAAAAAAAAAAAGAACACTACCATAAAAGCATATACACTAAACGGTTTCGGAAAAGGAACAAAGAGGAGGGTGAGAGACACAACTCCACCCTTCTCTTAGACAAAAACACTCGGAATGATTGAGTTTTCTAGAGAGAAGGGAGACTTTCTCTTTCTAAAAGCCGTGGATTGAGTTTTCTATGTCTTTCTAGATAGAGAAAGCAATTGGTAGGAAGGGGTAGAGAGTTTAACGGCAGGGCTTGTTTGAAAATAGATCTTATTTCAAAATTTTCATCTCATCTTATCTCATTTCATATACTTACATATCATCTTATCTCATTTCATATACTTTCCAAATATAATTTAAATATAAATATTTTGAAACTAATCATTATAACTTTTTAAAACTAATCATTACAACTTTTTCAAACTAATCATTACAACTTTTCTAAACTTAAAAAAAAAAAAAAATTCAACTTTTTCAAATTTCTAAACAAAAATAATATTATAAAACTATATTATAATAATATTTTAACTTTATAATATTTTTTATTCAACTTTTTCTCTCTTATTTTTCAAAATCTGAAAAAAATACTCAACTCAAACTATCTCACTATTATTCACAAACTATCTTATTACTATTTACAAAATTCTTATCTTATCTCACTTCCCAAACCATTTCTAAGGGCTTGTTTAAAAAATGTTTTCATTCCAAAATTCTATTATGATCTCATCTCATAATATCTCATTTTTAAACATCTTTCAAACACAAATAATTTCAAACTAATTATTACAACTTTTTCAAACAAATAATTACAACTTTCCCAAACTTTGAAATAAAAAATAAAAATAATTAAACTTTTTCAAATCTTCAAACAAAAATAATATTAAAAAGTTATATTCTAACAATATTTTAACTTTAGAATATTTTTTATTAAACATTTTCTCTCTCATTTCCCAAAACCCCATAGAACATTAACTCAAATTATTTCACTACTATTCACAAATTATTTTATTACTATTCACGAACTATTTTACTACTATTCACAAAATTCTCATTTAATCTTATTCTCCAAGCTTGTTCTTAAGACCCCGTTTGGATATGCAATTGGTCTCATCTCATTCTATTTAATCTCATCTCATATCATTCTCAACATCTAAATACTATTCAAATACAAGTAATTTTTAATTTCTTTTTCATATTTTTTTATCTAGTCATTACTAAACATTAGAACTTTTTCAAACTTCCATACAAAATATAAAAAATAATTCTAACTTTTTTAGATCTAAAAACAAAAATTATATTAAAAAATTATATTCTGACAATATTTTAATTTTGAAAAATCTTACTTATCATTCTCACACAACATACCACATATATTATTTTTCTCTTACTAAATATGTAGTGTATGGATGATAAGTAGAAGAAATCAATTAGCTTAGAAAGAATTAACAAAAAAAAAATTAAAACAAATTAAAAATAAATAAAAATAAGTGTGGTGTGTGGGATGATAAATAACAAAACTCTTTAATTTTATAATATTTTTATTCAACTTTTTGTCTCTCTTTTTCTAAAACTCAATAAAAATCTTAATTCAAACTATTTTACTATTATTCACAAACGATTTTACTGCATCTTATTACTATTTATATATTTCTCATCTCATCTAACTATCCAAACGAAGCTCAATTGAGGGATTTATTAATTTTTATGAGTAAGATTTGGTCAAATAAAAAAAAAGAAATACAAAATCACCAAAAGATGCGGTTCTTGATATAATACCATATTGGGATTGGGATACTTTGGCTAAAAGCCACAATGGGTCATGATCTGCTACACTTTGACTATTTTTCATATTTTTTAAAAGAAAAGTAAGGGTAATTAGGGTGCTATCCGCATTCCTGAGGTGGGGGAGACCGCATCCAGCACCCCCCCACCGCCCTAATGGGGGGTGGGGTTCCCCAAGGGATCCAACCCCACATCCTGGGTGATAGGAGGCGGATTTGGAGACCTTTGGTCCATCAGCCCTCGTCCGGGGCAAATAGGCCAAGAACCTATTTTTGGGCCAAAAAATGGCCCATTTGGACCTAGATTTAAAAGAAAAAAAGAAATCTTAAAAGAAGAAAAATTATATTTTACAATTTACATTTAACAGAAAAATTAAATAAAGGTCGTTTAAAGTATAAAATGTAAAAATCTAAGTATTCTAAGTTATTACAATAATACAAATTAATCTAAAACTATTAGAAATTAATCTAAAAATATTACAAATTGTCAAATAATTGAAATGAATAATATTACAATATTAGAAATTGTATTTGGTATACTAGCAAAATGACTTTAAGCCCTAAAATTGTTATTTGGGGGTGGTGGGCAAGTGAAACTGTAAGATTATAAACTTGAAATATTAATAGGAAAACAAATTAGAATTCCAAACAATATAATGATATATACATAACTTCAAACCAAGTAAGACTATCAAGAATTGCATATTAGATCATTAAGAATTTGGGATTAGTGTTGGAATTTGGGCAAAAGACGGTGTAAGACTATAGAACCTGGAAAAAAAAAAGAAGAAAAAAAATCATAAACATAAACATTATATAGATATGTGATAAAGTTACAAAATTAAAATTACAAATGAAGATGAGATTGAGATTGAATATTAGATCATTGGTATTGGCATGTGACAATGAAACTATAAAATATATATATATATATATATATATAAGAAAACCAATTAGAATTACAAACAATAAACATTATATATATACTATGAATAAATAAGATAATCATTATACAAACCAATTATAATGGTGGATCGAATGGAGAAGTTATATTGCAATCGATGTAAACGTATGAGCATTTGTTGAAGTTGTTCCTACAACAATTAAATTTGAATATAAGTAATAACACAATATTGAAACCCCAAAGTAGTTTTGGTGGTTTCAACAAATTGCTAAATTAGGGATTTCAAAATTGAAACCCCTCACAATTTGTGGTTTCAATTTTGAAAACCCAAATTTAATTTAGGGTTTTGGATAGAAACCCTATATTTACAATTTTACATCACAAATTCATACAAATATCTCCACAACACAGAAATCATAATCACATCCTCCAAATCCATTCATGAATCCCATCTTCCATAGTCCAATCCAAAAACTAAAAATTAATTTAGGGTCCTCGAGATACTTACAAGATGAAGACGTAGGAGAGGGACGCATGAACTTGACGAGGGTGAGGACGACAACGTGAGGCGATGCCTATGAATGAGAGAGAGACGTCAGTGTGCAGGTCAAGTGCGAGAGAGAGAGAGAGAGGTCAGAGGTGAGAGAGAGCTGAGGGAGTCTTAGAGAGGGGATAATCAATTTACTCATTAAACAAAACGACATCGGTATGTTTAATGCATAAGTTATATATATATGGTGTGAGGTGGGGTAAATGGGGATTGGGGCCATGCCCGATCCGTCTCTCGAACCTGCAAGGGTGCTTGAGGCCACCACCCCTCCCAAGTGTGGGCAAAGCGGGGTAGCGGCCAGCTGCCCTCCCCTAAGGGCAGTAGTCTGCATCTGGCAAAACCAATATAGAGGATTGCCTCTTACGAATGTAAGGAAAACGAAAAAGATGCTTTAAAAAGGGAGGTGCATGTATCTCATGCCATTTCACATAGGTCCACATGCACACGCACGTCAAAATCTTAATCCGTCAATCGAGAGTAATAGATGAGTGGCTGGGTGACCAAATTAAAGGAGGGGTACGTGATGGCTGTGTGTTGGATATGGAGAGAGGTATGAAAATTTAGAATGAAAATAGTGCGTGCATCCATTCACATTGATGAGAACACGTAGTAGTTGATAAGTGTTATTTTATATGATTTTTATCACATTTTAATTTATGAAAAGTGTCATTTTCCCTTCAATACTATTGATTTTATTTTATTTCTATATATTTTTTTATTTATTTGAAGGAATGAGAAGATTTAGTACAAAAGTAGAGCATCTTGGTACAAAAGATGAGACTATGGATCCCGACTGATGAGAGACAGAAAGATCTGAAGAGAGTCGATGAGATTTGGGCAAGGAGCCTTGTCCCATGGGCAGCATCGAGATTTCTCTTGCCCAAAGGCGAGAAAACTTACCTCTTGGTAGGCAAGGAAACTCGCGACCAGAAGGTGCGACCAGAAGGCGTGAAAATTTGGCAACAAGGCTCTAGGAGATTAGATTGGGCAATTAGTCTAAACGACCAACTTAAAAGACCAACCTAAATGATATCGTGGGCAACAACTAGAAAAGGCGAGGGGAGTATTTCATCTCGATTGGGAGCCTTTCCACTTAGTAGGCGAGGAGAGGGCCGTGTGGTCTTTGTGACCTCCATGCCCGTTTATTTGAGATCTCCACACCCGTTATATTTAGCGTACATGGCATCTACTCAGTGGAATAATTCCTTCTGGCTGAGATCAATCTACTACTGACCACTAAATCCGAGTTCCATAATCAATTTGTTGGCGACCAAATCCTTCAGAGCTCCACAATTCAAGCTGCATGTCACTGAATCTTCCATTTTAGATTATCGCGTTATTCTTAAGATAATTTCTTTTATGTTAACGTTTATCTTTAGAAACTAATTTCCAGATTTTTAGATTAGATTGTAGCCGCATTTATCTTATTTCCAGATTTGAGTTTTGACATCTATTTAATCTAGTCTTGTGGGATGAATATAGGAGGGGTCTGAATCGGAGTTGAGAGTTTTTATGTTTTAAAGTCTGAGTCTGAGTTTAGAGTTTCCTAATTTATTCTTGAAGTGTTCTTTCAAGAAGGCGGAACTGGAGGGCTGAGGCGAGAGCCGCATGCTTCATCGACCGATTTCAACGAAGAATAACAGTTTTGTTCTTTTCAATTCCATTATGAACTAATTCTATTTTCTAAAAGTTTGATGTAACCTAGCATTGAACATACAATTTATATTCCAAGTTATTTTATTTTTCAATATTTCTATGATTGAGTGTTTATTTTTTGCTCTTAATGCTTGCAATTTTCTAGCTAACTGTTATTCAATCTATTGAATCACAATGAGATCGAGAGGTGATTTGTAATTAAAGCTCTAGGATTAAACACCATCAGTTGAGTGAAAACAGAGATGCTTTACTGTGACTAGTGTGATTTTCAAGAAAAATTCAAATAACTTAATGAGTCTCTAATTAGTTAAATTCACATAGAGATATGGAGTTATTAGTTGGAGATATTTTTGATATTGTTCTAGAGAAAATATTGAATAGTTAATGGATTTTTATCATCAACTTGAGATAATTGAGATTCTATAACAACGAAGAATAAATTGTGTGAGATTTGTTAGATGAAGTCAAACGCTCTAAATTTATTCTTATTGTTTTTCAAATCTTAATTTTAATATTCTTTTCTTCAGTTTAATTTAGATAAACCATTCTTCAAATTTCAGTTTTCCAAATAGTAATTTATTTAATCATTTTTAATACTTAATAGCATAATTATTCTATTTGGATTCGATATCCATTTTCTTTGAAACACTTTACTACTTGTTACTATTTTGTGCACTTGCAAATATAATTTTAGCACAACAATAGCCAAGTGCCAGTGGTTTACTATGGTTGATTACTTGTGATGTGTGAAGAAATGACATCAATTTTAATAGTAGGGGAGCATGTGTTTGTTTGGTGGGTGGAAATTAGTATATCTATCTTACGAGTGTCAAAGAGAGAGAAAAAAAAACCCAGAGAAAAATGGAGAAAGGCAAGGGATATGGAAAAGGGGAAGGTAGATCAATATGTGCAATCTGATCCAGAGATGGAGTCGGACCTTGTCCCTTCTTGTAATATACCAGTTTCGATTTTAGGATATATAAGTAAATTATTTTCCTAGTAAGCTTTATTTAGATTTAAATTATTATGACCATAGTTTTATTAGAATTAATAGTTACTTTATATTTATATATTTTCTATTATAGTTGTTATTTAAATTTGATAGAGTTTCATTTCAATGAGGTTTCTTATGTGTATCAGATTTCAAATTCTAGATTTTATTTGAAATTTAAAGTTTTCTTTCTTCCCTCTAGTCAGCCGAACCCACCTCAAGATTAGCCTCTGTTTTCTTCTCAGTGTTTTTCGCTAACAACTCTAGTGGAAAAATTCAACTCGGTCGCCGAGTATAGTTCTACGCACATACGTCTCTTAGCTTCTAATGAAAGACCAAGTCTCTTGTCTAAAACCCTACTTTAAATCCCCTTTTCCTCTTCATAGTTTTCTATCCATCGGCAAACCTACACAAACCAGAGTTGAACATTTAAATAGAGAAAAACCCACTTACCCGAGAGCCACCTTTTGAGGCGCCGAGACCCTCTCGGACCACCACAGAAGCCGCCAACCTGCAGCCCCGTCGAGCCACTCCTTTTTCCGGTAAGGCCTCGGCAGCCACCAGTCTCTTCTCTCTCTCTCTTGTTTCAGTTTATAGCAATTTCTCTCTAACTCTCTCTTTCTCTCTCACTCGACGTCGCACCACCTCAGAGAAACCCCCAGCTGCGTCGCCGGTCACTCCCAGCCACCAGTGCCGCCGTCGCCTCAGCCCTCCCTCTCGGTGAGCCTCTGTCTCCCTTTTTCTCTCTCTCGCACACGGCATTTCTGTCCGTGTATTGTAGATCACCCGAGCCTTTGAGCTCACAATCGGGCCTTGTGCCATAAGAGTGATGGGCTTAGTGTTAAGTTGTGTTAATATATAGTTTGGGCTTAGTTTTATTTGTTTGATTTAAATCTGATGGGCTTTGTTGTTTAGCTTGGGTTTTAAAAGTGTTTCAGGCCTTGATTTAATTCTGTTGGGCTTTTTCTTTGTGGGCTAAGTTGAGGCTAATTAGACATATACTATGTTAAAACTTGTAAATTAAATTGGGCCGATTTTATGATGTTTCAAGCATAATTTAGTGATTTTATTAAACTCAATATTTCAAAGAGGAGTCATATTTTATTTAAATATATATATATTAGTCTAATATTTATGTTATAAGAAAATGTTTAAAGAATTTAAATTAGATTTTAAAGTAGATTATTGAGCCTAATATTTTAGTAAGATTTCTTTTATCTATTTAATAGAATTTTAATAAAAATTAGTATAGATACTTTAAGTAAGAAAATTAAGAAATATGTTAAGAGTATTTTAAATGATATTAATATTTATTAGATTTTTTATAAGATTGAATAATTATTTTAAGGAATTAAGTTTATGACTTATTTAGAATAACTCAAGTGTTTTACTAAATTATAATATATTATTAGTATTTTAAATAATTTAAAATATCAAGATTTATTGATTTTAGTGTTAAACAAAATAGTTGTAGATTATCTTTAGATTTCCAAATTTAGTTAAGTAAGATATAGTATTTATTTTATTTCCAACAATTTAGTGATAGTTATTTATTTGTATATAGGTCGCAAGTTACAAAGTTTTATTCAAGAAGAAACGCAGCGAGGTAAGTAATTTGATCATAAATTAGGATCATCACAGTAGCCTATATGTATGTATTATTCAAGCCAATTTATTGATAGCCAATTTTTATGTATCACTCATGTCATGTGCAAGCATGTAATCTAGCATAGCACACGAGCATGTCATTCCGCATCATGTTTAGATTCAGAAATTATAATTATATAAGTATTATGTCATGCATCTCATGTGTATAAGACACATAAGCCATCTTAAGTTCAAGTGTAAGATAAGTTCAGATCAGTTAATAAGATGGCCATTCAGATGCATGGTACCAATGCAGTTCAGTTCAGGGTGGTGTGCAAGCCACGAACTCAGTCGTGGTCCACCATAGTATGTTAGAATACTATCAGCAGTTCCCCTTGCTGCAGCGGGATGTGGGACTGGTGCACAACCTTACACACAGGGTTAAGTGTGTTGGCCAGTCAGATAAACCAGTCAGATAAATCAGATAAATTAGTCAGTTAGCTCAGCATAATCAGTCATATATTGCATGAGCATTAACATGAAAAGTCATGAATTTAATTATTTTAAGTTCTCAGCATGAAAGTTCTTATGAAAACCTTATATTTAGTATGTTAATGTTGTGATGGATTTCTTACTGAGTCATCGACTCATTTTAGTTTATTTTCATGTTTTAACCACCCAGGTGAAGATGATGATTACGAGCAGGCAGGCCAGGAGTAAAAGGAGCATTTTATTTTGTTTTAGTTCAGACTTTCTAAAATAAAACATGTCTTTTATGACATGAAGTTATTCAGTTTATTCATTTAATGTTTTTGGAAGACAATTTTATGAGACCTTTTATTTCATAATAAATTTCAGTATCTTTGTTTTAATCATAAAAATTAGAGAATTTTTTGCCGGGATTATTTTCATGAAAAATTACGTGACACACCTAGCCTACGGGAGGGGGGTGTTACACTTCTTCTGTTGGCTTTTCTTGTGGGAGGAACTTTCAAAAAATGGAGGATGGGATCTTAGTATAGAGAAAGAAGTGTCACATCGTATATATATTGAAGAACTTATTTAATTATATATAAACATATTTGAGATAATGTGCATATATACAAGTAAATTTTTAATTGATCTGTCCCTTGTACACCCATGTTATGCTTTTTAAAGTGCCCGTCTGATCAAGATAATGGATGAAAAATCCGTCCATTATCCTTATGAGTAGGGGGATTTCAGGTGCGCACTACAACAAATATGTCCATTTGCCACCGGTTTTATTTGTAAGACTTAAGTTTGACGAAATTACTTAGTTGATGCTAAACAATGGGCAATATTGTCAAATGCGACCATATCACACACGTGGGTAAATAGGATGTGTAATTTTACTAGCTGAACAACAAAAACCCATGGATTTGAGCAAACTCAGATGTGGTGATATTGCAAAATCCCAAATGCAGTTCATGACGAGTGTAGCAACCAGATACTGAGAGGTCTCGATGGTGCCGTAGTGACTATTGTGTACACCCTCTGAATCCCTCCAGCACCCTGTACCTTCCCTTGACTTCAGACTATTCGAGAATTTAGGGTTTTGTTTACCAGATCTTCTAACCTCTCAGTCATTGAGGGTGTAGATTCAGACCCAGCTGGCAGCCACTGATCACTTTGGTACCTCTCAACTTCTCCAACAACAACTTTGCTTTTTTAAGCCGTACTTTGAAATTATCTGTTCTATCTCAAGTTCTCACTGCTCAGTCTTCGCCGTCCTTGAGGTCCAATCACTACCGCTAGTTGCTGCCACGTTCAACCTCAACCGTTTACTGCCTATTATTTCTAAAGCGATTGTAACGGGTTGGGGCCTTGATCTAGCGCTCTTATGATATGTAGGCTCAAGAGAAGAAGACTCACGTGAAGTAGGAGTTGGGATGCCGTGTACTTGCATGTCGTTAACTTCAACTGAAGTCTCGCGTGGACCTGATTGTGAAGGAGGCTGGGCTCACGAGCTATCGAGATGGACTGAGCTGGATTAGAGTAGTTTAGTTATTTTCTATTGGGTTATGAGTGTTGGGCCATGAGTCTGTTCCTTGGGCCTGTTATGTTTATGTCTTTCAATTATGTGTGTGGACTGGGTTTAGGCCTTGTTTTGGTTGGTTAGGGCCCATGGCCTTATTTTATGTCATTCCTTGTTACGTTGTTGTAGTATTTTCCATTAGACATTCTGACAGAATATAGGTTGACAGCGTAGTTGTAAGATTTATTCTGAATACCAGTTTACAATCATTTTGTCTTCTCTCTCTCTTTCTCTAACATCAATTTTTTGGAAGAGCTCCCCTTGAAGAGAGCAAAACCCTACTTTTGAGAAATTGTTTTCCTTAACAAGACCAAGCTTAGAAGATATTGAAGGCTGTGTGCAACAGGTGGAGACTCGAGTCACAAGTGAAATGAATGAGAGATTGACTAGGCTTTTCTATAGGCTGGAAATTGAGGAAGCTGTCAAACATATGGGTCCCTTAAAGTCACCTGGTCCAGATGGTTTTGGTGCTTGTTTCTACCAAAATCATTGGGTTACAATAGGTGAGGAAGTGTGTAATGCAGTGTTGGACTTCCTTAATGGTAACTCTCTGCTTTCTATGGTTAATTATACTTACATAGCCTTAATTCCCAAACCAATAATCCTTTGAGTGTTATTGAGTTTAGGCCTATTAGCTTTTGTAATGTCATTTACAAAGTTGTCTCTAAAGTGCTTGTAAATAGGCTAAAAGGTGTACTGTTAGACATCATATCACCCAATCAAAGTGCCTTCATCCTAGGGAGGATAATTATTGATAATATTATGGTTGCTTATGAGGACCTACATACAAAGAAGGTGAGAAAGAAAGGCAAAGAGGGAAGCATGGCTATCAAGTTTGATATGTCAAAGGCATATGAAAGAATTGAGTGGGATTATTTGGAAGCTATCATGAAGAAGTTGGGTTTTTGCAATGAGTGGACAAAGATGATTATGCAATGTGTCACTTTTGTCACATACTCAGTGTTGGTCAATGGTGAATCAGGGGCAAGAATTTATCCATCGAGGGGATTAAGGCAATGGGATCCTCTTTTCCCTTACCTTTTCGTTATGTGTGCAGAGGGCCTTAGTACATTGCTTAACAAGGCTGATTGGCAAGGGGAAACAAAAGGGATTTCAATTGTGAGGAGGGGGTTGAGAATCAATCATCTGTTATTTGTAGACGATTGTGTTCTATTTGGAAGGGCTAGTGTGGAGGAATGGAGAAAACTGAAAGGGATTCTTAGCAAATATGAAGAAGCTTCTGGTCAGTTCTTAAACAAGGAAAAGACAGGTATGCTTTTCAGTTCAAATACTAACTCAGAAAATAGAAGAAGAATACTAAGAGAGGGAGGGGATCTGGTAAAAGGGAATTATGAGAGA
Source organism: Pterocarya stenoptera (assembly GCA_003123785.1). Lineage (NCBI taxonomy): Eukaryota > Viridiplantae > Streptophyta > Magnoliopsida > Fagales > Juglandaceae > Pterocarya > Pterocarya stenoptera. Next base: position 455,545 of record QEOT01005837.1, read on the forward strand.
TACTTGGGACTTCCCCCTATGGTGGGTAAATCTAAATATAACACTTTTAGGTGTTTAAAAGAAAGAGTTTGGCAAAAGATTAATAATTGGAAGAATTCTTTTCTCTTTAGTGGTATGAAAGAAATTATGATAAAGACTGTTTTACAAGCTGTTCCATCCTACACAATTAGTGTTTTTAGATTACCAAAGAAGCTTTGCAAAGAGCTTAATGGTATGCTAGCTAGGTTTTGGTAGGGTAACCAACAAAGAGAAAGTTGTATCTAATGGAGGGGCTGGAAGAAATTGGGGCTATCAAAAGGCAAGGAAGGATTGGGACTCAGAGACTTGGAGATGTTCAACTCAGCTTTGTTGGCAAAACAAGGCTGGTGGATCTTGCAGAATCCATCTTCCTTAACTGCTTAGGTCTATAAGAAAAAGTATTTCAGAAATATCTCATTGTTGGAGGCAAAATTGGGCCATATACTCTGATTGATATGGAGAAGTGTGTGGAGTTCATTGAGGCTGCTTAAAGAGGGAATAAGGTGGAGAGTGGGAAATGGAAGCAAGATCAAAATTTGGGGCAAAAAATGGTTGTCCACTCCATCTTCCTTTTGTGTACAGTCTCCAATGGCTATACTGGATGATGATGCTAAGGTTAGTGAGCTCTTGGTTGAGAATAAAAATGAGTGGAACGAGGTCCTAATTAGAACTATTTTTATAAAAGAGGAAGCTGATCAAATATGCTGCATTCCTTTAAGTAGAAGGGGTATTGAGGAAAAGTTGATATGGGGCACTTCAAATAAAGGCTTCTTTAGTATCAAGAGTGCTTTAACAAGAAATATCAAAGGTTGTACAAGGGGAATCCTCAGGAGGGGCAGTTTCAGACACCAAATGGAAACATTTATGGAGTTTGAATTTATTTGGGAAGTTGAAAATGTTTATGTGGAAGGCAGGTAATGAGTTGCTAGCTACAAGGTGTAACTTATTTGTAAGGAAAGTAATTGAAGAACCAAAGTGTACTATTTGTCTTCAAGAGGATGAATCTGTTATGCACGTTTTATGGCATTGTCCTACTGCAAATGATGTTTGGACTATGCATTTAAAAACTCTCCAGAAATGGAGTATAGTAGAAGAAGACTTATTGAGTTTGTGGGAGAAGCTGTCACATAAGTTTTTAAAATCTGAGATGGAAGAGATGGTAACTATTATGAGAAACTTGTGGATCAAAAGAAACATGTACATTTTTGAAAAGAAATTTCTCAATCCAAGCAGTGTTATCAGATCAGCTAAGGAAGGCTTGTGTGAATTTCAACTAGCTCAACCTTCATTAGAGGGACAGGAGGGAACTACCAGAGTAGTAGGTGGTGAGAAATGATGGAAACCACCTGAGCAGAGCTATGTTAAAGCCAATTGGGATGCTACCTTGGATGTAAAAGCTAAGAAGATGGGAATATGTGTGATTATCAAAAATGAAGAGGGAGACGTCATGGCTGCTTGCAATGATTAGAGACCAAATGCTGATCTACCAGCTATAGCAGAGTGTTATGCTTTAAGGAAAGCAATGGATTTATGCAGGGACCTCAACTTTGACAAAGTAATATTTGAAGGTGATGCTCAGGTCATTATTAATGCCATAAATGAAGCAGATGCATGGTTTTCTTATTTTGGTAGTATCACCGAGGAGATGAAGATGGTCCTTCAAGATTGGCATGGTTGGGAGGTTCAATATTCTCATAGAAGCACAAATGTAGTAGCACACAATCTAGCGAAGGTTGCTTTACAAACAGAGGAGGAGATGGTGTGGATTGAAGAGACATCAGTTTTGTACTAGCTAGTTTATAGAGAGACAAAATTGTATTGAGTTTACAGATATATGAATGAATGAGGAACGTTTTCCAAAAAAAAAAAAGAGAAAAGAATCCTTGAGGTGAGAGACACTACCTTTTTCTACTGACTCTAATATTCTTCATAACAAAGTTACTTTCTCATTCATAATGCAAATTATGCTACCTCACAAAAATATAATTAAGTTTTTAACTGAGTTGGAAAAGCATCAATCAATAAACTAAAGAATGTTGTTTCCATTTGGGTCTAATATATCGTGCTAATTGCAACGTTCTTCAAGAACCAATCATGGAATATCTTGATACGAACAAGTTTTTTAATTACTACTTTGCTTCAAACGAAGAGTAGAACTTTTTTTTTTTTGATAATGAATGTAAACTTTATTTCATCTAGGTAAAAAACCTTAGAAAAGTGTACAATAGTGCTGATCAATGAAAATTACATTTTCAATGAAAGTAGGAACACTATTCCACCAAATACTCATATCATCAATGGACCATGCATTTCTAGCAAGTCGATGGGCAGCCTCATTAGTGGATCTATTGCTATGTTGAAGAGAGCTAAGAGGAAATCTGAGCATCAAGCTTCTAATCTCAGCAACCACTGATCTAATTGAAGCATTAGAATTTGTCACCTTGTTAACTTCTTCCATTATGAACAAACAATCACTCTCAACAACCAGATTTGAAATCCCCATATTTATGCATAACTGGAGACCTCTCAACAATACTACTGCTTCTACTTGCTCTGGCTCCATTTGCACAGATTCTGCTCTACTTACTGCCATTAGAACATCCAATGTATGATTCCTTAATATAGCACCCAAACCAGCTTTATTCAACTCAAAAAAGAGTGCCCCATCTACATTAAGTTTGAGAGAATCCTGAGAAGGTGGAGACCATCTATATTGTAGGTTTTTGGAAACATGAAGACCCTTCTAATATGCAACAGTATCTGTCCTCAACTTCTTTGAGAAGGCAAACGCAATGACTTGTTGAGGTGGTAAAGAGATTTGGTCATGGATCATCTTATTCCTTCGAGACCAAAGGCCCCAAGCCATTAAAAAGAAATAAGTTACTTCATCAATTGAACCCTTAGAGAAAATTTCCATAGCTACTGAAATAAAGGAGCTAAAATGAAAATTTTGCTGTAAAACAACAAACTTTTTGATCCAAATCTCATGAATAGTGGGACATAATAACAAAGCATGAGTTAAATCTTCCATTTGGTGTTGACAAAAGCAACATTGTCCACTAATATCCAACTTTCTGTTAATGAGATTGGCTTTAGAGGGCAGGCCCTCCTTACAAGCTCTCCAAGCAAAGACTTTGACCTTTTAGGGTACTTTTAGATTCCAAAGAGCAGTTTATAATTTTTTCATGAAATCACCATTTGAAGGTTCACGACAGCCAAGCACTAAGCAAGATTTAAAGAATATGTAGGCACTTTTAACAGTGAAATTACTTGACTTTTCATGCTCCCACATCCACTTATCCATATCACCTAAAGCACTGGGATGCAGTCTTAGAATAGACTCTGCAAGTCTTGGATTGAAGAGGGCTCTAACTTTAGAAGGATCCTACCAATTTGTATTCGGGTCAATTAAGGAAGAGACCTGCTCCTCCAGTTGAAAGGCTTGCTCTTCACTCTGGTTACTACATTCCACCTACAACCTTTCACCAATAAAGTTTTTGCCTCCCATATACCTCTCCAAGCATAGGAAGGGTTTCCATCAATTACAGTCTCCAATAAGTTTCCATCAGAGAAATATCTAGCAGCATACATCTTATGAAATAGGCTATCTGTGTTCTTCAATAATCTCCAAGCTTGTTTTGCCAACATAGCCATATTAAAAACCCTAAGCTCCTTAAAACCCATCCGTTCAATAGCTTTTGATTGACACATTTTCTTCCAGCTTATCCAATGTATTTTCTTTTCCTCCTTTTTTTGTCCCCACCAATATCTGGCCATTATACTTTCAATCTCACTGCAAAGCTTGACTGGGAGTTTGAAACAACTCATGGCATAAGATGGAATTGCTAATGGTACAGCCTTGAGGAGTCTCTCCTTGCCTCCTTGAGAGAACATGTTTCCTTTCCACCCATGCAATTTTAACCATACTTTATGTTTGATGTCACTAAAAGCATTTGTTTTAGACCTGCCAACCAAAGGAGGTAGTTCTAAATATTTTTCATACTGTTGCAGTTGAGAAGAGCTCCAAAGATTCATGATGGTCTGCTTCTTATCCATATCCACATTAGCACTGAAAACTATTGATGTTTTCTCTTTGTTTAACTGTTGTCCTGAAGCCACTTCATACTGATGTAGTAGAGATTAGAGCTTGGAATTTGTAGCTACATTTGCTGCACAGAAAATCAGACTATCATATGCAAAGAGTAAATGGCTAAGCTTGGGTGCCCATGACAGATCTGGATACCAGGGATAGAATTAGAACTCCTTGCTGCTTTCAATAAGCTAACGAAGCCGTCAGTGCACAAGAGAAATAGGTAGGGAGTAATGGGATCTTCCTGCCTCAATCCTCTAGAGGGAGTGATAAAACCAGTTGGAAAGCCATTAATTAACACAGAGAAAGAAGGAGTCATAACACACTTCATCACAAGTTGGATTAGTTTTTCATGAAAACCAAGCTTTCTCATAACAGCTTCAAGGAAACTCCATTCAACCCTATCATAAGCTTTACTCATGTCAAGCTTAAAGGATATGAACCTTTCTTTCCTTTCTTCTTCCTCCTTAAGAAATGAAGTACTTCATAGGCCACAAGCACATTGTCAGTAATGAGTCTACCTGGTAAGAAAGCAGATTGGGAATCTGAAATAACAACAGGCAAGACTTGATTGATTCGATTAACTATGACTTTAGACATTAGCTTATATATAACATTACATAAGCTAATGGGTCTAAATTCACTAACTCTTTGAGGATGCTTCTTTTTAGGAACAAGAGTTATAACCATGTGGTTTACTGACTGTGGAAACTCACAAGAGTTCAAGGCTTTTAAAACAGCAGAAGTGACAGAACTCCCAATCTCAGGCCAGAATTTTTGATAGAATAAAGGTGGCATGCCATCAGGTCCAGGAGCTTTAGAAGGGTGCATCTCTTTCATTGCTTGTAGTATTTCCTCTGCTGTATAATCTTTAGCAAGGTCCTCATTCATTTCAGGAGTAACCTTCCTATCCATTTTATCAATAATGTTTTCTTGGTCTCGAGAACCTGCAGATGTAAACAAGGAAGAGAAGTGGTTAATAATCAATTGATCACAGTGCTCCCCTTCCTTCCAAATTCCCCCATCATCCAGTAGCTTAGAAATGTAGTTATTCTTTTTCCTTTGAGAGGCTTTGGCATGGAAGAATTTAGTGTTTTGGTCACCTTCAGATAACTAGAGTGCTTTCGACCTTTGTTTCCACATTATCTCCTTTCTATCCATCCATTTCTGTACTTCTTCAGCAGCATCACCAACTTCACTGGCTTTTAAAATAGTTGGATCTTTCTCTTGTTCCAAAGCCAAATTGATTTTAGCTTCTTTAAGTTTGACATGAACCTTACCAAAAGTTGCCTTATTCCACCTTTGCAGTCTTGAACTGCAACCAGAAATACACTTTGTGAGTTCAGGCAGACCTTTACTAGGATCACCCTTGAGCCACACCTCTTTAATAATTTTTGAACAATTAGCTTCCCCAAGCCACATTGCCTCGAATCTGAAGTGCTTTGGACCTCCCCTTCTAATGCTTGCACCTTCTAGCTCTAACCAAATTGGGAGATGATCAGAGTAAGATATGCCGTGAGAGACAGATGCCTTATTAAAAAGGTTACACCAAGAACTATTTCCAACAAATCTGTCCAGCCTCTCAGAGATTTGAGCTGCATCCTGTCTACCATTACACCAGGTATATCTAGTTCCATTGAACCCAAGGTCTTTTAATTCACAATCTAGGAACATGTGTTGGAAATCAATAATCTGTTGATTTGGCCTTACTCTCTCCCCCCCCCCCCCAATTTTTTTTTTTTTTTTNGACCTCCCCTTCTAATGCTTGCACCTTCTAGCTCTAACCAAATTGGGAGATGATCAGAGTAAGATATGCCGTGAGAGACAGATGCCCTATTAAAAAGGTTACACCAAGAGCTATTTCCAACAAATCTGTCCAGCCTCTCAGAGATTTGAGCTGCATCCTGTCTACCATTACACCAGGTATATCTAGTTCCATTGAACCCAAGGTCCTTTAATTCACAATCCAGGAACATGTGTTGGAAATCAATAATCTGTTGATTTGGCCTTACTTCCCCCCCCCCCCCATTTCTCTTCTGATGTTAGGATCTCATTAAAGTCTCCAAAAACTAACAAAGCCTCAGCAAGGCCCTTGTTCAATCTTCTTAATAAATTCCAAGTTTCTATTCTTCTCATAGTATCAGGTTGGCCATAAACACCTGTTAAGAACCAATGTCTCGAACCTTCAGTTATCTTAGCATCAATGTGAGAGGCAGAATAACTAAGGATAGATAAGTGGACATCATCCTTCCATAGCAATGCCAGGCCCCCACTTTTTCCCAAAGCTTCAACAGTAAGACAACCATGAAATTTTAAACAAACTCTATAGAACTCCATTTTGGCAGCACTAAGTTTTGTCTCTTGCAAGAACAAAACATCAGGATCTTCTCTTCTGATAAGATCAGAAAGAGTATGAATACCACGAGGGTTCCCAAGCCCTTGGGTATTCCAACTTAGGATCTTCATTGCTCTCAGTGGAGCTGTGCACCAGCCACCACCGATACCTGTTGATTGTTATCTTCCTTATCCTCATTGATTTTGGCTTTAAGCTTTAGTCTCTTAGAAGCTCTAGCCACTTCCACATAATCTGAATCAGCATCCCTCTTAGAACTACTTTGGACAGGAGGAGACTTATGAGGCTAAGGCCTAGGAACTCGTTTCCATTTACGTGAGAGAGATGTATTTTTGGGGCCTTCTAATTTTTCATGCATAACCTTCCCATCCATATCATTAACAACAATCTCCTCAGAGGAAATGACAGTGTTAACCCTTTGTTGCTCATTAACCATACTAAGATCAACGTAATCTTCACTAGCTAACTGCCCCAGATTTTCTCCTGGAAATCCATTACACAGCTGTTGGCCCGAGATATGCTCCATCTCACTAAACTCTTGTAATGGAAATGTTTGAGCATTATCGTTATTTTGAATGTTAGCTGAGATTTGCTCCATCATTTTCTCTTCACAGGTCTTATATGCATTAACTGTCGTATTCTGATGTACCGGAGTTTCACCATTGACCTGAACTTTCTCATGAGATATCGAAAAACGGCCATTATTTTGCAGTATCTGCCTATCACGAATAGGACCCCCATAATCACCAGAATTACCAGCACGTAGCCATGGTCCATATGGGAATGCAGAAATGGTAATTGCTCCATCTTTGGTATCCCTTGACTGCAATCCTTATGACTATGTCCAAGTAAACCGCATACATAACAGAAATTTGGGAGTCGCTCATAAGAAAAGCGAACCCAAATAGGATCTGAAGAACCCACACAGAGTTTTTTTTCCACGCAGCAAAGGCTTCTTCACATCCAAACCAATTCTAACTCGCATAAACTCACCCCAGGCGAATTCATCCTTCTCCAAGTCCACTTCTACCACCCTTCCCAACTCGTTGCCAATAATATTCCCCATCTTCCAGTTCCTAGCCATAATCGGGAGATCATGGACATGAATCCAGAAAAGTGCCTCAGCAAACTGCACTTGGTGAACTTGTTGGAGCCCTTCAACATCACTGGTCAGCACCAAGTGTTTATCAAACGTCCAAGGGCCCTCCTGCTTCACTCGTTCTTTATTCTTGACATCCTCAAATTCAGCAATGAACATATTAGAATTAACCTCCTTTATAGGACCAGAATGCCGGCATAACTTCTTCATCATTTTCTTGAGAGCTTTCTTGTTAAAGAGTTTAACCGTGTGAAGTGTAAACAATAAACATCGTCCACCTAGATCCAGAGCATCATCTAAAGTTGCTTCATCCACCACCAAGACTTCCTCCTCCGTTTCTGTTAAAGACAAACATTCATACATCTTCTCTAAATTACCATCCATAGTGCTTACTCACAAAGGAATCAGTGGAATGGGACCAAAAGGCAGAAAACCTGCATGCAGCAGGTGGGAGAGCCTCTACTTAGGAAAACCCTCGAGAGGAGCATTTTGTCAACTCGTATAACTATATATTTTACAACTTAATTTATAAAAATATTCTTAATTTAGAATCTAACTATAGATCGAAGAGTAATAGAATATAATGATTATATATTTTATCATTTGGCCTTCTTCTCCGGCTTGATGAGCTAAGGCAGGCCGGAGGGAGAGAATCTATTTATGTGCAGACGAGGTGGAAACAGCTTGGCCTGCTACTATCCATACATGACATATATACCATATATATACCTTATCGTCTAAACTACTACTACTCATGTTGTTTTTCTAGTAATTAGAATGTTGCTATTTTCATGCCTTGGTATTAAAAATGAAAACAAAAACAAAAAAACCACCTCCGACTACCCCTCTTAATTTAAAAAAAAAAAAAAAACCGTCCTTCCTTCCACTGAATACGACTTGGTGATGACACGATAAATTCACTCAATCTTATATATACTATTATTTCAGCAGTAGATAATATCGTTAATTAATTAGTACATACATGCAGTATCTGATTGCATATAAAAGTACTTTAATTTGCTGCCTACAAACGCGTTTTCTCAGACTTTGACAACTAGTTTGAATGATTCCAAATTCTGTGCAACAACAGAGATGGAAATCTTCTTTGGGGCACAACATATCTCGACTTTAGGTTGAACTGGGAAGCATCTCCTTTCTGATAATGAACATGATTATCTTTCCTTTTATTTTCCAATATATTGTTTAGTTCTTCTACTCTCGCTCTCACCTTTTGCACATTCCTGATCACTGACCCTAACATGATTCTTTTTCATGAATGGTACGTAGTTCTAGACTTCTAGTGAATGGTTTGGCCTGCAAGGATCCCAAGCTGGTTCAAGCTAATTATTTCTTCTTTGGTGGACTTCATATGGTAGGCAACACATCAAACCCATTTGGGTCAAAGGTGACACCGGTGACTGTGACCCAACTAGCAGGGCTAAACACACTTGGCATCTCCATTGCCCGCATTGATTACCAACCTTGGGGTATTAACCCTCCTCACACACACCCTCGGGCCTCTGAAATTTTAACTGTCTTGGAAGGTAATCTTGAAGTTGGTTTTGTCACGTCAAACCCAGAAAACCGTCTCATCATAAAGGTGCTACAAAAAGGCGATGTCTTCGTCTTTCCCATTGGTCTCATCCACTACCAAAGAAATGTAGGTTCGACTAATGTTGTTGCCATTGCTGCTCTGAGCAGTCAGAATCCTGGAGTCATCACAATTGGAAATGCGCGCGGTGTTTGGGTCTACACCAGAAATCGGAAGTGACATTCTTGTGAAGGCTTTCCAAGTTGATAAGAACGGTGTCGATTACATCAAATCCAAGTTCTAGGCAAGAAACGACATATGGAACAAGTCTTCCAACCAGTCTTAGCGCTAGCTGCAGTTTGCATGCATGTGTATTTTGTGTGTTTTGAGGCTTTTATATTCTTTTATACATGATTCTTTTCTTTACAAGTAGTGTTTACATGATTGGATTTTCCAAAATGGGTGTACTTTTTGGTATTTACTATTAATTAATAAAATAAAATTTTAGTTTAAAATTAAACAGCATTTAAGTGCAAATATATAGCAAGGATGCATGGTGGCTTTCCCATGCATAAATATATATATATATATATATATTGAAATTGTCAATGTAAGTACTCATGATATTAATAGCGATGTTAATGACTTTATCTGGCAAGCAAATTCAACTGATCGTGTTTTGTTGGCCGGCTTGTCTTCATGAATTCCTACATCAGATTTTGATTTGGACGCAAAGAGGAAAAGCTTAGCAAAAAAGAAAAACCCTCAAACAAATTAATTATTAATACAACTTATAAGTTTATATAAATATATATATTTATATATATTATATATAGTGGGCTCAAAGGCCATATAACTTTGAGAAGATTCACATTACATGTACATGTACAGGTACTACTGACACCTGATCAGATTAATATTAACAGATTAAAAGAACCAACAGTCGATTAAAAAAACCAAAGAAAATATTGACGGAAAATGAAATAATTAAATGAAAGCATCATAGTTAAGCCTTTTATTATATATATTCTAGAAATATTTTCAGTTAATGAATAGTAAATTTGCAATCATAATTTGGTAGGGCAGACGTTGTGGATTCTAATATGTGCCTTAGAATTAAGTACGTACATACACAACATGACCAATAAAACTTAATTTGCAAGTTCCTCTTTCTCTCTCACGATCTCCTGCCCTAACCTTCTCCATTTCCAGAAAATCCATGCCCTAACCTGAAAGCTTGAGTCACCATTCCACCGCCACCTTCTTGCACCAGCCATCCCTTTTCTCTGCACTTTCTCTTTGTCCGAAACCTTGATCTCCCCCAACTCTCGGCCACCCCGGCACCGAAAACCACCTCTATGCTTAGGTATGGGAGAGGGATTTCGACATAGAAGGTGAGTGAGAAATGAGATCTAGATTGGGTGAGAGGTGGTTCTCGATGCAATATCATTTAAAACTAACAACCAAAGGAAAGGAAAATTATAAGGATGTTAATCGTTGGTTATCAATTTCTTTGGTTACCGATGAAGTAGGTACTCTTTGATCCTTTTGTCACTACAACATAAATGAGTTTTTGTGACGGTTTGGCAATTGTGATAGTCTCCAAACCATCACCAAAAAGCATTTTTTGTGACGGTTTGTGAAAACTGTCACTAAAGGCAGTCGAGAAATTGCTTTATATTCGAACGTATACATAGTCACATTCGAACGTTGAGGCTACTTACGTGCGAATGTGTAAATTTTTGGCACCAACGTTTGAACGTTAATTGATTTAATATTAAAGTTTGATTTTTCAAATTAAAAAAAGATTGAAAATTAAAGTACATTAATTTAATATTAAAGTTGGTAATTACATATTGAAGTACAGGACTATGTATTGTATGCACATGGAGTTAGAGTCTTTATTGATTTTGCTCAGGCCTCTACCGATAGTCGCGGTTACATTACGTGTCTATGTCAAGGATGCAAAAATATGTGTGCTATAGGATTGAATGAAGTAGAAAGTCATATATTTGTGAATTGTATAGATTTGGGTATACTGATGGGTATTGTATGGTGAGCCATATACACAATCAACCGAGGTTATGTTCGGTCGTGGTATTGATATGCACCACATGGATGAAAATATTGAGCAGGATGACCTTACTGAGTGAGATGAGATATTGGGTGACATTGAAGCTGAGATGTTTATAGATGAAATAGACGAGGACGCCTTAAGTGGTCGAGGGACTGAATCGGAGAATTTCTCTACAATGTGGAAAGATACAAAGTGTGAACTTTATCTTGGATGTACAAAACACAACAAAATGTTGTTTATTGAATGACTGTTTCACATTAAGTCGTTGTATGAGATGTTGACAAAAGCAATCAACATGGTCTTCGATTTATTTAATGAGGTGTTTCCTGAAAGTTCTGCATTGTCGAAGAATTTTTATGTAGTGAAACAGTTGAGAAAGAGCTTAGGGTTTGAGTACAAGTCCATACATGCATGCAAGAATGATTGTGTTTTGTTTTGGAAAGAGAATGAGGAAAAACAGGCTTGTCCCATATTTAGAGAATCGAGGTGGAAGGGTAAGAGAAATATTTCGATGAAAATTTTGCCTTATTTTCTATTGAAACCTAGATTGCAAAGGCTATATATGTGTTAAAAAAAAAAACAGCTCAAGATATGAGGTGGCACGAGGAGAAAAGAGTTAAGGATGATGAATATATAAGACACCTAACTGGCTCACTTGCGTGGCAAACCTTTGATGATCAATACCCATATTGGCAACAAAGCTCGTAATGTATGTCTAGGACTAACTACAGATGGATTAAATCCCTTTGGCAATATGAGTACAAGTTACAACACCTGACCCGTAGTGTTGATTCTATATAATCTTCCACCATGGAGGTGCATGAAAGCACCAAACTTTCTGTTAACTTTACTTATCGTTGGCCCAAGATCACCTGGGAATGATATTGAAGTATTCATGCATCCGTTAATTGAAGAGTTGAAATATCTAAGGGAAACAGGAGTTATAACTTTTGATGCATACACGTCTACATTTTTTCAGATGCATGTTGCAGTAATGTGGATGATAAATAATTTTTTAACATATGGAAATCTTTTCAGTTGGAGTATTAAAGGGAAGTTAGGGTGTCCCGCGTGTAATAAAGAAACTGTAAGTGAGTGGCTAAAATATTCACATAAGATGTGTTTTATGGGCCATCGACGATATCTGTCAGCAAATCATGCATGGCGAAGGGAAGACGCTAAATTTTGATGGGAGAGTTAAGGATAGAACTGCATCGAAAGAGTTGCCTAGGGACGAGATAGTGGAATAGTTACTGGAAGTTAGATCGAACAATTTTGACAAAGGTCAAGAGAAAATGAGGCGCAACAAAATTGAACTAGACAAAGCGTAATATTTTTTTTGACTTGCCGTATTGGCCATCATGCATGTTGCGACATAGTTTGGATATAATGCACATAGAGAAGAATATTTGTGATAATATTTTGTGGACATTGCTGAGCATTAAGAAAAAGATGAAAGACACAATTAAGATGAGGAAAGATCTTGAGAAAATGAGAATTAAACATAATTTGTATTTGAGGGTGGAAGTCAACATGGTAGTTATGCTGCATGCATGTTTTATGATGACAAGGGATGAGAGGATGAATTTTTGTAAATAGTTGCAAGGTGTGAAGTTGACAGATGGTTATGCCTCCAATCATGGTGGATGCGTGAGCCATACTATGAACTGTGCTCACTGTGCTCACTGTATAGAAGCACTATGAGCACTATGAGCCCAGCCCAATCACTATAGATTCCATACTATAAGGCATTTTTCTTTTATTGGACTCTTTTATTTTTAGACTGGGCTTGTTTTTGTGCTTTTTTATTTTTTATTTTGGGCCCAGCCCAATCAATTCCTAGCCCAACCTGCGAGCCTTCGACCCAGCCCTGGCCCTGACCCAACTCACTTTTAAGGAGCTCAGCTCCGTGGAAGCTTTTTTTCAGGATCCATGTCACTCGGGTTCGCGCCCTTTTTTCCTCTTTCATGCACGTCCCCCTCTCTTTTCTTTAGGTTTTATCTATTTCCATTTATAGATTATATATATTTATATGTTAAGCATCCTCAACCCTAGTCGTTTCAGTGTCGCTGCCCTCTCTTACGCCTCAGCTCTGACCTCACCACCACGCCCAGCCCCACGAAGCCACTGTCCAGCGACCCCGTAGCCTCCGCTGCAAGGCAAAACTCCTCTGTTCCAGGCACCCGAAACAGAGCCTCACTTGTAGCCACCCCACTCCTCGGTGCCACCTGCCACGGCTCACCCATGTCCAATGTTTGCGCTGTAACACCTTCGCTTAGCCTCTGCTCAGCCACTCGAAACCAAGGACCCCCCACCTCACGGACAGCCCCTGTTTCCCGCACCAAGAAGCAAAGGAGCATTTTCCTCCACCGTGAGCCACCGACCTGCCAACCCACGCCACCCGCCGTTGTCCCGTCACCCCCTGGCCGCCGCTCGACACCTCGGTCTCTCGGTAAGCCACCAACACCCCCTCGCCGTATCTCCTTCCTTCGGCTTGCTCTCCCTCCGTCTCTTCCTTCACTGTATCTCCCTCCGCCTCATTTTCAGCTCTCTCTCTTTCTCTTTCTATCTCCCTGTGTGACGCCGTCAGAAAGTCATCACCACCTCAGCCCAGCATCCGTCCCGCTCCCACGGTGCCACTACCTTGGTTTTCCGTGGGTAAGTCCCTGCTGCCGCTCAACCTCTGTTAGTTTTTATTTTGTTGTTGTTGGTAGTTATTTTAAATAAGAAACAGTTGTGTCTGGGGTAACATGATTGATGAAGGATGTTATTACCCTTTTTGCCCTCTTTTTGTTTGAATACATCAACTGATTGTGTATCTTGTGTCTGAATCGTGGGTTGCATGTTATTTTATTTATTTATTTGGACTTAGGTGCATGTGGGTTTTATTTTGTTAAGTTGGTATTTTTAAGACACTGATATTTCTGTCGGAATAATTATCATGTAAATAATGATAATTTTTTTTGAATGAGCTGTAAGTGCTAAACCCTATTTTGAATCCTTTTAAAAGACTATTCTTTTTAGTTAAACAAAAGTATGATCTTTTACTTATAATGTTTTCGATATAGTTATATTATTTTAGTTTTTATAAATTATAGTAAGATCTCAATCGAAAATAAGTTAGAATTAATGTTTTAGTCGGAGTTATTAAGTTGGATATTGATGAGTTTAGAAAGAGATGTTGGTATTTTAGGAATAATGAGAATTTTGAGTTTTGAGGAATTAAAAATAGATTATTTTAGAAGTTTAAGCTTGAATATTGAAATATGGGATTGATTGAAAATTTATAGAAATTTACATGATTATCTTACAGGTAACGATTAATTTTGCTTGGCATTGTTGGAGAAATTTTCAAAAATCTAAGAAGTCTCGATAAGTAAGGTTCCTATGTTAGATTTGCATAAAAATGAAAGATGAACTGAGATTGGTTTGAAAAATGTGCATATTATGTTTTTAAAAGGAAAACGTGGAAAACAACCTTAGTTATGTGCTTTGCATCCACTCATGAAATTTATGTGAAAGATGAAAATGTTTTTTGATATGAAAAGTGTAGACATAAGTAATATTTGACATATTTCTGAAATATGCAAAAGAGCAAATATGAAAATTGAGATTTTTATATATATGATATGAAATGTTTTGGATTTGTTATTGATCATCTGAAAATGATATGAATGTGTTCTACACGTGGTTTGATATGATATAGATATTAAAAAAAAAACATTTGGCATACTTATCTGTTTGATTTTGATTCTGGATATGGTTCTGATATGATGATACTGGTTCACGTGATATAGTTGGTACCAACATGATATGATATGATATGGGTGCACCCACTTTGAAAACAAAGTGGTCTTTTATGTGTTCTTTCCTGTGTGCACACTCGGGGCTCCAAGATTGAAAAAGGAAAAGTTTCATAATATGATACTGCCTAGTTTGGCCACCGGGGATAACACAACCTTACCACGGGGGTTAAACATGGTATATGATATGATATGATAAGATGAAAAAGCTCAGTTATGTTATGCCAAAGCATTTTTGAATATGAAAATGGTCTCTGAATATGAAATGGATTTTTGAATATAACCAGTTGGTTTTCTTTGAATATGAAAATAGTCTATGAAAATGAATATTATCTTTAAAAATGAACAGTTGGTCTTTGGGTATTAAAAGATTGAAAAGTCGCTCTGATTTTCTGATAGCACGTTTTTGAGATCTGCATATGAAAAATTAAATGTTTTGTTTTTGCATTCTGAATTCTCTGAAAAGGCTCATGTTTGCATACTAGTATATGTTTTCTGCTTACTGAGTTATTGATAACTCACCTCTTATCTCCATAACATTTTTCAGATGATTTTTGGATGGTACAACTGGGGATCAAGACTAGAAGTCGTGTATAAGGCTATTTGAGCATAGTAGATCAAGTACAAAGATAGTACTTTGGTTATTAGAGATTTTATCCGATAGTTCTGTTTTTCTCTGTTGACTTGGTATCTTGGAAGGTTGATAGGTTTATTTTGAGATTTTTGTGGCTTTTAGATTAATTTTATTGGAGTAAGTTGTTCTGAAACAGTGAGTCGTATGTGTTATTGAAAACATTGGAGTCTATACTATATGGTTGAAAAATGATTTTGAGTGACAAGGAGTAACTCTCCGACTCCTCTAGGATTGAGGCGTTACATTATAATTTCAATTAATGTTGATTGTTGAACTTGTGTTATGGAGGGTCGTGTTGGCTTGCAATGATTGTGGGTTGTCAATATCGTAACGAGTTATGAAAGCGAGCTGATTGGTTGGACATGGCGTGTTGGGTTAATGTTTTGGAAGTTGTATGTGAGTATGCTTATACCATGTATTGAAGCCGAAGCTAAATGATGTCATGTGTGGGTTGAATAGAATCATAGAATTTAGTTAATTTTATTGAATTCATATTTATATGGAGTATTAACACGTTAGTGACTAATTTTTAGTTTAGGTCGTGACATTGATAGAGCTCAAGTTCAAGGCTCTAGTAACTCGCCGCAAGATTCAGGTAAGCAGGGTTTTTATGCTAGAATGTGCATAAAAATAAAATGGACTGAGGTCAATTTTGAAAATTTGCTGTTGTGTTATGAAAAGAAATGTTAAACGACCTTAGTTATTGTTCTACATTGCTCATGAGATTCTGTATAAGAATAAAATATTGTTTGGCATGACTGGTGTAGACGTGAGCTTATTTTTGACATTATGTTATTGAACTGAGAAAAATATGAGCGAATATGAAAATTGGTAATTTTTACATGTGATGAGAAGATATTCTGAATCCGTTTTGGAAAATGTGAAGTGATATGAATTGGTTCAATACTTTACTTTGGAATGATTTGGCATCTGAAAAACTTTTGGCATGACGTTCTGATTCTATTATGACTCTGACTCTAATTCTGATGTGATTCTGATTTTGTTTTGTTCTAATATGTCACCCTGTCACGAGAGATAATAGTAACTTCTAGCCTTGTTACGGGATATAATAGTAATCTCTGGCCCAATCACGTGAGATAATAGTGACCTCTGGCCCTGTCACATGATATAATAGTGACCTTTTGTCCTGTCACTAGATATAATAGTGACCGCTGGCCCTGTCACGGGATATAATAGTGACCTCTAGCCCACCACCGGATACAATAGTAGTTTTCTGTTCTGAGTGCAATCGCTTTGATATTTATGGTGATTTATGTTCTACTTGGTTTTTCACAGAATACACAACCCTACTATAGGGGTTAAACATGATCTCTGTTTTGATATGATAAGATAAGATAAAAATGTTTAGTTATGCTCTGTCAAAGGGAATTTTGAATAAGAATGTTTTGTGAGAGTTTCACTCTTATATTTTTGGTAACATGTTTCAATTGTATTTCAAAAACAAATATTCTGATTTTGCATTATAAAAGAAAATATTTTGTTTAGCATTTCGAATTTTGATAAATGCTCATGTTTACATATTAGTATATGTTCTCTGCTTACTGAGTTATTGATAACTCACCCCCTTATCTCTACAATATTTTTCAGATTATTTGAATATTTCAGTTGATGATCAAGAATGAAAGCGGGGAACCAATAAGATTTTTATGTGGAGGGGGCAAGTAGTACTGAATTTCTAGAGACTACTATTTAGAAGATTAATTTGTTCTATCGATTTAATTAATGAGATGTTGACACTTTTATTAAAGCCTTAAGGAGTTGATGTATTTGTTAGATTATTATTTTGATGACCGTGTAGAAGGAGTTTTATGTATTTTTGGTGTAATAGATGTATCTATATTTATGGAGTTCTTTTGAAATTGTAGGAGGTTATGTTTATGGAGTCTTTCGGAATATCCTTTTATTTTGTGAAAGATGATCTTAGACGTCAGGTAACAACTCTTCGACCATTCTGGGGACTGGGGCGTTACATAAGTTCTATCAATGTACAAAATAGAATGGTTTTGACAATCCACCATCGTGCCGGTTTAAAATCATTCAAATGTTTTGTCGATAAAATGGTAAATAATAACTTAACAAAATTCACTCATTTTTATCATATTCTTTTATTTAAGTACTAAAATTATTTTTTAAAATTATTAATGTGGTTTTTTTAGAAATGTGATGATCTTGAAAATTTCTCCCTCATTCATGTATATACTGCTACTGACATTGATGAGCACAGATAGTGGATTGATCATGTTGCTAAAGATAATCATGTAAGTGAGGTTATTTTTTGTGAATAAATTATGCAACATGTGAATAGATATTATGTTTGATTCCTCATTTTTTTACTTATTGTGTGTTTTCTTTGTAATTGCAGGAAAAAATGATTGAGATCCAGTCAGCCTCTAAGGAATCCTCTCCTAGTAACATAGACATATTCATGCAAGTGCTCGAGAGCAAGTCTGGTTTGGTAAGAGGTTTGGGACATTCTTTCAAGTGGGTTGATTTATCCTCCACGACCTTGATTTTGAAAGTTAATAATCTTACCAAAGATTTAGATGTAGCACGCCAAGAAATTGAGCAGATGAAGTCAAGATAGCAAGTGTTGGAGTCTTTCTTATTGTGACAGTTTGCAGGAGCGATAAAGAAACCAGGAGAAGAGAATACGCAATGAAGTTCAAAAGCAAGTAAAGAGAGAGATGCTGGTCCAGATAGAACGTGTTATATCACTTCAACAGGATCGCGGTGGGTGAGGAAAGAAAAAGAAACGAATATATGGTGTTATTAGAAACTTTTATTGTCTAATTTTGTAACTCTATAAGACGTTGATCGGCACCAAGATGGACCTAGTCTTAAGATCATTTACAAGTTCTAGAAGGGCCAATTACAAGGTCAAGAGCTAAGAATATTAAGGAGGTAATGTAAGAATTTATGTAATCCACTTGGGACGAGTCTAGTAAGAGCCCAACATTCAAGATGGGCTTGAAGGATGAAGATCCAGTTTTGATTCATTTGATACAAGCTATGGAAGAGGGCAACAACATGGCTTAAAGGCTTTGGGCACTTGAAGGATTTCAACTTGTTTAATTCATTTAAATGACTTATTTTATTAGTTTAGAATAATTGAGTTTATTATGATAAGGACTTAAGGGGGAACCTATTCACGGGCATGTTGGGATAAGTTATTATTTTGTTGAACTAGGGTTTCAAGAAGTTATTGTAGCCGAGTACTGTAGCCTTACTGTAGCTGTGACACTATTCACTCAGGGGTATTTTTGGAAGATGGAGATTTTTTTTTGTTAGGGTTTTAATTAGGTTTTGATTTAAATACTCTTTGTTGCCTCATCTTAATTATTTTTATGAAATTTGATGAATTTATTTATCGTGAGTTAAGTTTATCTCTCATCTTATTTTTTAATGAACTTTTGAACTTATTAAAGGCAAATTACAACCTTTGTGGCTTTTTTCCTTATAATTTAGGTTCTTAAGACAGATTCTTCAACGGGTCTAGATTTTCATATAATCTAGGTTCTTAAAACGAGTTCCTCAATAGGTCTCAATTTTTTATTGGCTTGATTTTGGCTTTCTTGGGTGAGTTTTCAAATTGATTGTGGGTTCAAGAAATTCCATTTCCATGGGTTCATATCATACATTATTAGTTATTATCTTTATGGTGTAATATGATACAATTTGTATACTTTTTAATTTTATGAAATTCGTATTTCTAATTAGTATGTTCAAACATGGCTTCCTGTTCGAAACAAGGTTCGAACATAATACCACCAAATTCTAACAAAACGTTTGAATATAAGTCACTTCGTTCGAACGTTTCCACACACAAACGATTTAAACATTCAAATGATTAGAATAGATATGTTCGAACGAAAACCCAACATCCGAATGTTAAAAATTGTACGTTCGAATGCTTCTCCATTATCATCTGAATGCTACATTCAAATGTCTCTGAGTAAACATTTGAACGTTGTTACGTTTGAAAGTAAATATTAATCATGCGAAGCAAAAGCAACGAACGTCTAATTTTTTACGTTTGAATGTTAATCGGTTGGTTTAACGTTCGAACGTTATTTTTTGTAATGGATTTTAACTGTCACAAAAAAAAAATCACGTTCGAATGTTACATCTCACAGAAGACTTCCTTTTTATAATGGTTCAACAGTAAACTGTCACAAAAAAAATTTTATGACGCCTTTTAGGTAATGGTCTCAAACTGTCACAAAAAAATATTTGTGACGATTTGCTTATTTTTGGAAACGGATCCATCACAAAAGTCAAAATCTGTTATAGTGATGTATGAAAATGCGAATTAAGTATATATTTCAGGTTGCCCGATCGATTTACACCAACAACTGGAAAATGTAAGAACCATTATATAATTTACTGAAAATTAATCATAATTAATTAACAAATTAAAGAGCTTTGATCATATGGGTTTCAAAAGTACTCACTTCTGGCCAGTTTCCTGGTTTCAAAGTGATCTAGGCCATATTGGCCGAGTACTACTTGCGCGCATCCAGGTATAAAATTTCAAAGCGGCGAATTAGTATACTTTGCACATTTAAGTTGTCAACTTAACTATATACATCACTATTTTATTTGGATCAACTTAAAATATGTACTTCACCTATAGCATGACTAACTTTCGATCGCGGTACGTTATGATAAAAAACATTTAATTAGATTAATATAGAAAATTATATGTTTTTATTTTTCAAAGTTATAAACGGATATATATATATATGTATGTATGTATATGTATCTAACTAAGTTCATGATTTAATGGTTAATATGACCATAGGTAGTTGTAATACGAGACCACGCAAGTAGCGAATCTAGTAACTTTCACCTGATCTTAATCTGGGTAAATAAAATAATACCGCAAATGAAACACGCGCGTACAACGTACAACTGCCACAAAAAATCTTCCCTGTAAAATCNGAGTCTGGTTTGAATGGAAAATGTATGAATAACCTTACCATTCTCCGTTGAAACATTTGAATCTTGAGGCGCTACAATTTGATGTTCCCTGAACGCTTTGTTGACACCAGAAACCGGATGAGCATCCAGTGGGCACCCTATCCTCACAACTGAATCCTCTGGTCTTTGTCTATGTTTCCGAGAAAAAGGATATTGGCCTTCGTCTCTGTTTCAGGAATTTTAGTATTAGATAATTTTCCCAATTCAATGTCTTAGAGAACATTCCCCAATTCAATGCTTCATGCCGTAAGAGAAACTTCATATTAGATGTACTTTTGGAAGTCTTTTTCAAAGTATTTTATGTCGTGTAAAAGGATTATCCCACAAACTAAGGCCATATAGATCACATTAGACACATTCAAGAATTCAAGATATCTATCTAAGTAAGCGTGTTTCCACGTACGAAAACAAAATGCGCGTGCTTCCACCATGTTATGTCAGTTCAAAGTACCTCAAAGTCAAGACAATGGCGTACGAGGAATGTCCGCTGCATGCCATGGTCTAGCTGGGGCCTCCAGTCAAGATCAGCAAGGGTTGGTCCACATTCTTTTCTTGAGCTACCTTTTGAACCATTTTGATCTTCTCTCTGATCAGTTTTCTTTTCCATTCAAAATATATGCCCGAAGAGAAAGCAAAGTTTCACGAGTTGAAAGTCCTAGCTTCCTCCCTGGGAAAGATAAAGACCTAGCTAATTGCTGGGAATTATCCAGGAGATTCCTAGCTAAATGATGGACGTTGAACCAAAGAATCAAGTTCTTTGGTAGGGCTTATAGCCTTATAGGCAACATATCTTTCAAAAGTTTAGCTTCCTCCCTGGGAAAGATACAGACTAGCTCATTGCTGGGAATTATCCAGGAGATTCCTAGCTAAATGATGGTTGAACCAAAGAATCAAGTTCTTTGGTAGGGCTTATAGCGCCTTATAGATCACAACATGTCTTTCAAAAGTTTAGGACTCTAATCAAGTACCCTGCCTGATCTTTATCAATTTTGCATTTGAGTACTTAAGCTAAATCTAAATGCATGCATTAACTAGCTAGAAGTTGGCCTGGGGATTTCAATACAAATGCTAATGATCAGTTTATTGGACTTAACAAATTAACCCATGTAAGGTTTATATATATGAAATACAAGGGAACTAATTAACATATATATGAAAACAATTCAAAACTTGAATAATATATCTGATCCTAGGATCGAAGCCCCTAAAATTAATATATCGTTAAGGCGCCTTAACAATACCCTAAAATTAAGGTTCTCTTGAGGATCGAAGCCCCCTCGTTAATCTACATACAAATTCTTTTTGTAGCTTTACATAAATTAGGGGTCCTACTAAAGAAATGTTTTGAATTTTGCAAAACTGAACTACTGTTGCCTCATCGAGATTGACACTATTTGCCCGTCGAAAATGCATTGCCTTCTTCACAAAACTGTTCATTGAATGACTTTTTTCATGGATATGAAAAACAGACTACTTTAGGATTTAAATCAAACCCTGCCCATTTTGTCATTTAAGACCCATTCAACATTTTAATCTCTTACCATTAATAGTCAAGAGTAAAACGATTCCAACATACTAAAGGGTTGAAAAATTCAAGTCATATATATAAGTTGGTGGATACACATTATATATATATGTAGATATATACCTCCATATCCTTCACATATACTTGCATCAAGTCGGTTATATCCATATATTTTGGCTTATAGAACAAGTGAGGGTTTTAAAAATGCTTCTTGTAGTCACAACTCTGCTTTTTCTAATGAGCATGAATGCAAATCAAGCTTGCCGAATCTTGCATGGAGAGGAAAAAAAAATATTGATGAACAAAAACCATTTGTTAGGGTGTGTGCATAAAGCTCCAATCCCTCCATCTTCATTTAATTCAGGCACTAGCATCCCACTACTAGCTTCAACAATCAGCCAAAAGGCCTTTATGAATCATTCCATGGCTCATTTGTTGTTGGAGTCACTGCAGAAAGGCACTCCAATTAGTCCATCTGCGCCCAATCCGGCAATTCCACCTAGCCTTTCAACAATCAGTCAGAGGGCATTTGCAAGTCACCCAAGGGCTCATTTGCTAGGGACAGTACTACAAAAGGGTCATATTCCTCCATCTGCACCCAATCCGGCAATTCCAACTAGCCTTTCAACAATCAGTCAGAGAGCATTCACAAGTCACCCAAGGGCTCATTTGCTAGGGACAGTACTACAAAAGCGTCATATTCCTCCATCTGCACCCAATTCGCCAATTCCAACTCGCCTTTCAACAATCAGTCAGAGGGCATTCGCAAGTCACCCAAGGGCTCATTTGTTAGGGACAGTACTACAAAAGGGTCATATTCCTCCATCTGCACCCAATCCGTCAATTCCAGCTCGCGTTTCAACAATCAGTCAGAGGGTATTTGCAAGTCTCCCAAGGGCTCATTTGTTAGGGACAGTACTAGAAAAGGGTCATATTCCTCCACCTGGGCCCAATCCGTTAATTCCAACTCGCATTTCAACAATCAGTCAGAAGGCATTTGCAAGTCACCCAAGGGCTCATTTGCTAGGGACAGTACTACAAAAGGGTCATATTCCTCCATCTGCACCCAATCCGGCAATTCCAACTCGCCTTTCAACAATCAGTCAGAGGGCATTTGCAAGTCTCCCAAGGGCTCATTTGTTAGGGACAGTACTACAAAGGGGTCATATTCCTCCATCTGCACCCAATTTGCCAATTCCAACTCGCCTTTCAACAATCAGTCAGAGGGCATTCGCAAGTCACCCAAGGGCTCATTTGTTAGGGACAGTACTGCAAAAGGGTCATATTCCTCCATCTGCACCCAATCCGTCAATTCCAACTCGCGTTTCAACAATCAGTCAGAGGGCATTTGCAAGTCTCCCGAAGGCTCATTTGTTAGGGACAGTATTAGAAAAGGGTCATATTCCTCCACCTGGGCCCAATCCAAAAATCCCACCTCACATTTGAACATTAATTAGGCAAAACAACAACTAGCATTAAATAACTAAAATGAAAATATAAAAATAAAATAAATAAATAAATAAAAAGAAGGAGAATCATAATGACGCATTAATCCAAAACGTTATGGTACATTTAATAATTCAGTATTGTACTTATTGCAACAAAAACAGTATGCAAGCTTTTCTTGCTGGTTCATCTTTGTATTTTTGTTTATTTAATTGTATAATTACTCATGCATGCATGCTGATTAATTACTACACACTCTGTAGTCTGTACACATATCCAAAAGAATAAATGAATTAAGTTGACGAGAATCTTTACTAGTTAGCTTCTCGATCCTTTGTTTTCTTTGTGCGGTATCAATGTGTCACTTTTGTCTTTTGAAGTGTAAATAATCTAATTAGTAAATTTATGTTATCCCCCCTAAGCATTTAGGAATTCAGCTGCTGCTTGCCCGTGCTTTAATTAAATCTAGCAAACTCTATCATACAATTATAAACTGCTAGATATAACGATCAGCCATGCACGTACATC
Organism: Pterocarya stenoptera; assembly: GCA_003123785.1. Lineage (NCBI taxonomy): Eukaryota > Viridiplantae > Streptophyta > Magnoliopsida > Fagales > Juglandaceae > Pterocarya > Pterocarya stenoptera. The sequence continues at coordinate 479,650 of QEOT01005837.1, forward strand.
TGGTTCAAAATTATAAGCCAAGCAGCTAGTGCGCAGTACGTTTATGCCAATTTTTAGTACGTTTTACAAGGGTTTATATATTATATATATACCACAATGGATCGAGTCTCCTATAGAAACACATGATGGCCCATAGGTCTAGCCAGCAATTGCAATTAGGTGATGATCATTTCAGGTCATATATTATTGATGGTAGTTTGGGTACTAATTATATATAATTATAAGAGTACTTATAAGTGAGTAACGCTCAGTACCTAGACTAATGAGAATTCCCAAAGCAAAGACACCATGCATGCTTACTCGGGCTTAAAATTAAAGAGCTATTTGCAATTTCGTATTTCATTTTATTAAATGTACATATTAAATACCACGAACAATGACATCGTCCATTTCGGAAAACATCATATAATTAACCACTTGGCTGTAAATAAAGTGAATGCACAAAATAATTCATTTTATTAAATATATTAATATAAACGCATTCTTATATATAATCACTTGCTTGTCTAGAACTTGGATTTGATATCATCGACAATATTCTCATCGATTTGGAAAGCCTTCGCAAGAATGTCACTTGCGATTTCTGGTGTTGAACCAAACAAAGCGTTTGAAATTGCGACGATACCAGGGTTTTGACTGTTCAGAGCAACAATGACAACAGCACTCGTAGAACCTACATTTACTTTGTAGTGGATGAGACCAATGGGGAAGACAAAGACATCGCCCTTTCGTAGCACCTTTGTGATCAGACGGTTTTCCGGGTTGGTCGTGATGAAACCAACTTCGACTTTACCTTTCAAGACTGTGAGAATTTCAGTGGCCCGAGGGTGCGTGTGAGGAGGGTTGAAACCACCGGGTGCGTAATCAATGCGGGCAATGGAGATGCCAAGTGTGTTTACACCTCCTACCTTGGCTGCACTCACTGCTGTCACGTTTGACGCAAATGGGTTTGATGTGTTGCCTGCTATGTGAAGTCCACTGAAGAAGAAGTCATTGGCTTTAACCAGCTTGGGATCCTTGCAGGCCAAACCATTCACTTGAACTGCCATTCATAAAAGAGAATCATGTAAATTAGGAATGAAAAAGACAACTTGGCCAAGTACTTCAAAATGCAATTTTTGGAGCCTCGCTTGAGAATTGAATCATATGCATGAGAAGCTAGCATGCACAAACTTGCGATCATCATGACAAACCTAGAAACATGTTTGATGCTAATTATGGTTCGTTCGTAAGTACCTGAACTTGTTTTATCTGTAACGCAGAAATCTTGAAGAGGGCTTGGGTCATATGCCAAGGCGACATAAAAGACATAGCTAGCTAGCAGTCCTAGCAAGAAGATCATGCGAGCAGCCATTTCAATTATCCAGCTGATCAGGTGTAAAACATGAGATACAAGTTTTGATTATTTGATCACAGATCAGGTCCTGTAGGAGAAAGGTTAAGATATATATATATATAGCAGTAAGGTCGTGTCCCAAAGAAGGTAATTTCCATCTCTATATGTACGTACGTAGTACTGAAGCAGAAAGAATCATTCAAACTTGCTATCA